>PRKT01001042.1:80693-146936 GCA_003671525.1 Saccostrea glomerata | reverse complement strand
TCCTTCCTCAGCTCCAGGGAATCTCATCAAAATAACGCAGTACAGTTAAGGTGCGCAATGGAAATATCGACTATATTTTGTATTTAAAATGCATTCGTAATCAGGATGGCGATTATTTTTAGTACATTATTTATATCGGATAATTAATTATGATTAATAACTACATATCGAGGACGATAATATTTTATATCTAGACTAGTCACGTGATGCGGCAGTCACGCGATTTTAGCTCATTGACTTGAAGTATTGATGTTACATGTAAATATCACTTGTGCAAGGGCATAATCAAGTTAAATTTCCAAGTTTAGTATATAAATATTTTCAACACGCATTGTAGTTTCTAAAAAGTGCTGCGATCCTGTCTCAATTCTGCAATTTCATTGTTAAAATTATACTTGTATGGCAGAATGCTATATTTTTTGCTGGTCAGCGGCATGAAATATTGATTTAATTTAATTGTTTTTAAGATTTCATCAGGATCGCAGCACTTTTCAGATACCTTAATAGTTCTACAGTTGAAATGTAAAAGCTAACTTGATCCATAGAGTGTATGCCCTTGCACTAGATCGATTTATTAAGACCCCCCACATTACCCTCCGATGTACTTGCATACAAATATACGGCAGTGTCAATTTTATACGTAATGTACAGAAACTATATTAATAAAATAGTGAAGAGGACATTAAATTCAAATTATTTGCCCATAGAATATCTGTAAATAATACTTTATTTAATTAGAGAATACATATTTTGTTGAGAAAATATTACTTGACTTGTCTCTCACTGCATACAAACTACGTCAAGTTGTAAGAAATGACGTCATATTGACAATTGTATTGCAATCAGTGACTTGTTTATAACTTGTTATGTGGGATTTAACTAACGACAAAACAACACGCTGTAGTAAGTTTTTATGTAGTGATGATTTCTTACTGGTTAAATTAGCAGATAAACTTATTTTGTGGTATTCTAAGGATATGTTGTATGACGTATATTGTGTCTGATGTCATAGTCAAGTTTTCCCGTACAAATTAGGCTCCGCCTCCTTTTTCGTAACCTTAACTGTGCTGCAAAGTGTATGAGGTAGAAAAAGCAGACATTGAAAAACAATGACGTTGTCGGATGTCATAAAACTATACAGATGATACAATGTCGTTTTTATTTTATAATAATTTCATAAATAATGAACGTATCAAGCTAAAATTTTCAACATTTCTTTAGTTTTTGTTGTTTTATGTTCCTTAAAAATTTTGTAAGCTCAGACTACATAGTTCAAATTTTATAGCCTCAGTCTACGAACTTTTTGATAACCTCTCGTATATATATTTTTAAAATTCTTTAAGAAAAGTGGTTGTTTCTTTTAATGTTATACACATGTATATGAAACAAAGAGAGAAAAGTAAACGCTACAAGATCTTTTCACATGCAAGAACATCTCTGGCTGACGTGACGTTAAATTGACGTAGTTGACATGACGTTAAATTGAAGTAGCGACGTTGCTACTGGTCGATAGACATGTACATGTTTAACACTTCTCTGAAAGAAATTTTGAATGCTAATTTTATTCGATCATTATTAAATGTTGATAAATTTTCATAAATTTATATCTGCCCTTTATGGAGTTAAAGTTAATGTCTCAATAATAAAATAACCTTTGTATGATAACAAATCTTTTAACTTGATGTAAAAGAAAAAAAATAAACAAAATAGTCGAATATATGTATGGGAGGAAACAATGATGATTTATTTTAATTGTTAATTATAATGAATATGCAGTCTTCATAAACGAATGTTATTTCTTTTAGGCAGGCCATGGGCATTGAGATGTATTTTTGGACTATACATAAAAAAAATTGCTAACATTTCATGGTTGATTGAACTCGGAGAGAGTATCAGAATAGATAGTTTGAAATTTTCCGCTCAACACATAACGTTCACAGTTCAAATGACTTTGAAAAATGCATAAAGAAAACACTTAACATTAACATTGTCAAGAAAAGTTTTTATTCCGTGATCATTGTAAAACCTTCAACAGCTATCAGCTACAGGGATTTTGTGAATTGATTTATAGAAAATTTTAAGTTGTTTTCAAAAGCGCAAATTACCTACCATAACATATTGCAAAATAAAAATTAATCCAAAGGCATGATAGTAAAAGAATAGACATATAACGCTCCATCCCTGGTCACAGAAAGAGGAAGAAACTTCATATACAATCACGTCAAGTGTAGTCTACTAATTCCTGATAAGTGTCATTTTCCTTTCCTAACTGAACACTGGACTACAAAGGCAAAAAATAAGCTCCCTTTTTTAAAAGTAGCTGTAATGTGTGTTGGGTTTTCTATATAATGAAAATCACAAGTCTTCCTATTTTATTTGATTAGGACAGTAGGACTGTATTCACCTGATGCAACTTAATTTAAATCATTCAAGGACGACAGACCTTTTCATTCATTTAGAAAGTCGTATTCAAAAAATAACGTAACGTTACCGATCACAAATAATAAAAAGGCACAACAAATAACATTTACAATCATGTGTTTGTTTAATTGTAAAGTCTTTTCGTACATGTAGTAATCAATATTTTTTTGCTCATTTGACAAAATTGAAAGCAAATGCTTAAAGCTGACATGAATTCTTAAAAACGCAACATTTTCATCTACATGTATGTACGACTTGTTTCATACCAACTAAAGCCGTATTCCGCCATATTTCTTTCAGATACCTTGTCTCATTGTAACGATATATACCCCAAAGCGCTCGTTACAGTTGAATGAATTTTTGGTTTGTGTATCGACTTGTGCTCATCTTTTATGGTAAAGCATATGAGAACACATGAGGTGATCAAGACATTTCTAAACCACAATAAACAACATAATAATCATATTTCTGAATAATTATTGATTTGAATCAAAAGAAAAAAATGCAAGTTTGGAGAGAAATTTAGATACACGTCACGAGCACGTATTTTTACAGTGCGCCAATTTATGCAGAATAAACTTGAAATAAAAAGCAGTAAAATCTGCGAACACATTTTGAAATTATATCATTTGAATGGAACAAAACAACCATCGTCTTTGATTTGCAGCCCCTATGCAATTGGTGCATATCGAGAAAACGCCTCGAACGCTGTAAACGTACCCATAATTGTTAATAAGGTTACTGCATCGGTTCGAAGATGTGCACAAGTCAAGTTATATACACCCTGAATTCCATTTATTGAAAATGCATCACAAAAAAGAAATAAACTCCGTAAAAGCTCAATAGTAAACACACTGACATTACTCCGTACAGACTAGCACGTCGATACACTTAGTCCGTGCTGATCAGATTTTGGTCAGGGAAAATATCACAAGTGGTAAGAGAAGTTATTTGGTATTTGCGCGGCTAAAAGGGGGGGGGGTATCATTTCTGAAAAAGAACATGTAAGTATCGCTTCATACTTCAAACAATTTTTCATTTGAATCTAACGCTATTGCTGTTCATAAAAATCAATATGCTTGGAATTTAAAAAAAGTGGTGAAATTTATTGAAGAGGGATATTTCACCATAAATGGCTCTTCTTGCAGTGACTAAGTTAACAGCTAGTAAATAAAAGCTGTTTGTTTGTTTGAGTGTTTTTTTTATTATTTTTATTCTTTTAATATGTCTCCGCTATAAAAAGGTAAAGAAGAACTTTTACTACATGTTACATTTAAAATTTTATACCCATTTTTTGGTACAACTTTTTAATAGAATTAATAGTGACAATGTAGATAGAAATAATACCTACTATAACATGAAGCATGATGGAGAATAATAATCCAGATGTAATTTAGTAGCGGGAAACACACATTGAATTTCATCTTTAATCATCAGACTCGCAGAGAAATCTGCGGTTAGAAGGAAGCTGTTTCATGCTAATATGTTAGTAGGAATTCATCAGAAGTGTAGTGTCTCTTAGTCCGTATTAACTTTCATGCATTACAACATAATATCATATTACATTTTCCATTTTAAATGTCAATTAATAGTGGTGTGTTTTATACCACATTATTATATAGATTTAGGGATAGAAGAAATAAATTTGAGAGAATTATTATTTCTTTTAAATCAGAAGTAAATCCAACCACTTCACTTTACTTAAACAAAAGTCATTATCTTCAGGAAGTGTCAAATGTCAAATTAGAGGCAACGGCAAGTGTTTTCTCCTTCACATCATGTGTGTTTGTGAATGAATTCTCACTTATGAGAATAAAAATAACTGGTCTGTATTGTGGCTGATTGAAACCAATGAGAATTTTGACCGATTGTTTAAATACCTGATCTCCAAAAACGGCATAAGTATTGTCAATCAGAAACTCTAAAACCAGGTCAATATCTATATTCTAGGATCTATCTATGATGTGTCTATCGCCCCTGATGTCTCAAAACCTCTGTTATGTTTGCTTTTGGTCTGACAGATTTTGACAAATAAATTAAAACTGTATTTTTTACATAAAAAGTTTATCCACTCTGTATTTTTTTTATTGAATTGAGATATCTTTTTTTCTAACTTATTATTTAAAATGTCATCATTACATATAATGTAACAGAATAAGGATTTTTGCAGGTAATATATTGTTGTTGAATGGGGGAAAGTTTTGTTTTTTTTGTAAAAAAAAAGGTCTTTGTGAAAAGAACTTATTTTTTTAACATGACTAGGAGCTATTGAATAAAAAAATGTCTTATTTGTTTACTGTTTTAATTTTCAGTTATGCGTACCAAAGTTGTATTTATCTATCAAAGTTGATTTTTAACAAATTGATATAACACTTACAAAATTAGAATAAATATCTCAAACAAAAAGTACCTTGTAGTGATTCGATTTATTTTTATGTAATCGGCGTGAAAAAAAGTTTAATTCTCATACACACGATGTTTATCTCATAGCCAACGAATTCATAGGCGCATACACCCCTCGAGAGGAAACAGAAGAAATGATTGATAAGAAGACATTTCAATTGTATACACACTAAAGCAGGTTGAGCGACTTTTACTAAAATTATCATAAAATTTTAGTTCACAGAAAACTTTTTTTTTTTGAGAATAAACAAATAAACTGACTTACCTGTAACAATGACACTAATTATCTGAGATACTGATTTTCAAACAAATTAACGTAGTTTACTAGGTTTCATAAGACGATTACTAGGTATACTAGGACGCCTTTTTGACTTTTCATTATAAATTTACACGAATTCTGCTGGTTTCTCTATATAATATTAAAAAAATAAAAATATAAAACGCAAAAACAAAATTCTAGTAAATAAAATGTGTTCTGCATTATGTGGATGATTAAAAAAGCAATACGAGTAATCAATGCCACAACCCAAATGTCTTGAAGAGAAAAATGATCTTCATGTCGAATTATCTTAATGTTCTCTTTTTTCTCAGTTTTCTTTCCAGTACTTTTAACCTGTTGATTGGTCCTCGTTCCTGCAGGCAATTTTATTTCGAACAATTTCTAAATTAGCTACACAATAAAATGTGACGACTTTATAATATGAAATGGAGTATTATTTCAAACGCCACATGTCTAGCAAAAGCTGCACAATATTTAACGAAAACAAGTGTGCTTCATTGGAGACATCCGACATTACTTGTCAAACATTGAAGCACTTAATACATGAACACAAGTATCTTCCAAATATTTGTACTTTGTATTCATTTCAATTCGTGTTGCAGCTTAAGTGAAATATTAAAAACTAAGTGAAACGATAAAAAGAAATATACAATACAATTTTATAATCATCGTATAATTACATGTAATAGTTTGGAAATTATTGAGACATTGTGAATATTTTTCTTTCTAATAAACTTCTTTCGATTAAAATTCGCATATACGTTTGACAAACATTAAAAATTCATAAAAGGAAGAACTATTTTACAGAAATTGAATTTCTCTTTTCAATGGTATATGTGACGCGCAAAGCAAAAACCTCCCTTAACGAATTTTTACATTTTCAGTTTTTTATTGATTCTTGTAGAGATTTTCTTTCTCTTTCGTTTGATTTATAACGTAACATATATTTCTGTGAATAAATGTAAAAAATATCGAATGCGTAACTTCATGAATTTTCATAACGTACAATCGTAAAATAACGTGAAGCTATATAATAATTTGATGATATATATTTTCAAACATTTGATTTGTTTCCCTTAAAAATATCAATAATTAAGAATTTTGATCGTTATGATAAAAATAAACATTGTAATGTATATTTTTGAAAAATGAATGGGGGGGGGGGGCTGGCGAATTAATGATTGACAAGGGCAAAAGAACAAAACGTTATTCAAATCAAAAATCTTCTCTTCCTCTAAAAGCTTTTCCAATTTATGTCTCTTAAATGCAAGAAAATGGCGGACAACAAGCAAAATTTAGGCTAGTATGTTAACCCTTAATCTCAGAGCACTGCACTGGCAAGCCCGAGGCCTTGGGTTCAACCACAATTAAGCAGAAGCAATTAATTGTCTCTTTTACACTATCAAAGTAGTATCTTAAAAAAAGTTCCAGAGAACCCCTACAAACCCCTCCCCAGGGCATTAAAAGTCTACACAATACACAGTATATAAAAAGAATTTCTTTAGTCATAGTTTACGTTTTAAATACCTGAGTTTTTAAAGAGTTCGAGAGGTTTTTTTTCATCTAAAGGATACCTCATTTCTTTTACCACGTTTACTGTATGTATTTACATGTTTTAGTTTCGAATGTTTTACAACGGGAAAAAAGAATGCATTATCTCTGAAGACTTTTGGGCTAAATGATAAGATATTCCGCATCCAGGAAAAAAAATTGTATTTGCATGTCTCTTGTAGTAGAGTTCGATCCTTTTATTCTTTGGGTGTCGTTATGAAATCAGACTATAATTCACATGAGGAACTTGTAAGTTGTCACACTTGTTACCAATCGTTTTGTATATCTTAATAAATGCTTGTTCAAATAAAAAAATCAATAAATATTAGGTGCATCAAATTTTAAAGTGTTAAATTAAAGTTTAAACATTTATTTCTTGTAAATCTTAAAATATTTGATTAATTTTTCCTGGCCCTCCGTGTTATTTTATATTTATGCTTAAATTATTTTAAAGAAATATGTTTAGAATCATTTCGTAACTGAATGAGTTTGCATACTTTTCAGTAAATCAGAATGTAACAACCACCCCCATCCAATAAAAAATATGTATATTTTTAAAAATATGGTTTGAAAAAGAAAATCTGCAATTTATATGCATTATGAGGATGATCATAAATTAATTCTGACCAATTATTGAACACTAACCGAATAACAAACCACAATTAATACCAGAATATATACATTAATCCCACAAGTAACACACTCCACAATCTACCATTATCATAAAGGAGGGAGGGGGGGGGGCTGTGTCTCGGCTATGGACATTCACGCTAAATCTTAATAAATTACCTGAACTAATATTAGACAAGTTCTTTATTGACTTTGACAAGAACAAGGCACACATGTACAATCTTAAATTATAACGATAAATCCTTTTATCTTAAAACATAAAGCGTTTTGATAATTTTGCACAAAACTCCTCATACACGTATGTACATGTATGTACATGTAGGCATGTACGCATCGTCGGAAACCCACAGGTGGTCTCGTATGATATTTAACTACGGTATTCTCTTTGAAAAAAAAATAATAGGACATTGAATTTAACAAAAATCAGAGGAAAGGAATAAAGATAAATTCCATACAATATTATCGTTACCTATTTCTCAATTATTGATCCAAATCATGAATTATAAATGCATGTTAATGACAATAGTAACTCACGTAAAAATTATTCAAAGTTGTTTTATTGCAGTTATTTAGGTCTTTTCGACCCAATGATCAATATGATCTGATATTGTAAAAGCAAAATGTCACTTCTCTGTTTGAACAAATAATGCTTTTGAACAAACGTTTATAAGTTTTAGATCAAACAATGTTTCCTTGCATTTAAATATCTACATATACTGAAAGGAAAAAAGAAACGCATAATAAACTTTTGAATAAAATTAAAAATTTTATTTCCAATATGTTTTCCAGTATTGTTATCAAACAATTTTATCCAACTTCAAACAACAAGTAACCGAAATCTTGTGTGACTTTGACCGATAATTCCTGAGTTATTGAAATTTATATGTCGATACCCCCAAAATCAAAATAAAAATTCTCATCATCTCCCTTGCGCATCAGTAACAGCCTTGATTTTCGTGTGCATTGAGTTCACCTGAGCATTTATCTTTCTCATAGAATTATCATTTAAGCCTCCTGACGATAGTCTTAATGGTTGAGAATGGCTGTGTTCTTCCAAAGCCAACAAATACCCCCGCACAATGAATCCAACGAATTTTCGATTTAGGATAGAGTTAACAGAATCTAGCTGATTTGGTACACGTGAATGTTTGTAAGGAATTCTCGACAAACACTGGCTACATTTTCTCAGCGTGAACATGCTAAAAACATTACGCATACGGCGCGTGCGTGCGCGTGTGAGAGTAAAAATCGACGTAAAGTTGCCAAGCTTGCGTACCAAATTAGAGCAGAGAGTTTCTGTCAGTATTAGGGTGAAAATATGAGTATGACTGTCTGCTGTAAAAATATCGATGTCAGTGTTAATGACTTGACCATAACCTAGGTAGCATGACGAAATGCCCTATCTTGATGTGACGTTGTTACGCGCCAACGTCACCGTCATGGTTGGTTGGAAACCTTTTAAGTTACTCTCTGACAACTTTTTTGGCTGAAAATTAAAAAAAAAACTGCACAACAACATGTTGTTGCCTTTTTATTCACTTATGGAACTTAATTACTAGACCCAGTGTAACTTACGTCAGCCATACCATGATTGCAAGAAATTTATACTGACTGCAAATATCGGAAAAAGATGTCTGTAACTCTAATGCATCGATTGGCACAACAAAATGGGATCACAAAAATGTCATCATCAACATGCACGTGTATTTGGATTTTTATCACTTCGCCTACGTGACGTCATACATTTCATGGTTGAGTAATTTTGACCAGCGATTTTAGTGCACAGTAACCAAATTACACATCTGACCAAATTTCATAATTTTCGGCCACATAGTTAGATATTTTTCGCTATTATGCTATTATGCGTTTCCTTATTCCTTTCAGTATACATGAACTTTTTTTATGAGATCGTATATCTTCAGCAAATGTGTATATTTTTTGTAATGAGTAAGATAAAAATTGACTGGCAAACTGTTTGAATGAAATTCTATATTATATTTATAGAACACAGACAACTTAATATCTTAATTCTCCCTTATGGAAAAAAAATTGCAAATATGCATTGAAGTAGAGATTAAACTGAAATAGGAACAGCATCTATGCCACAATTTTTTTTATCATAATGAAAAGCACATTTAAACGTTCTAATGAAACTAAAATCATTGTTTCTCCGTCAAGAAATAACGTCTTTTGTGAAATGAGGTTGAACCATTTGTGATAGAAAACCTAGAACCAAATGAGTTCAATGCAATATTTTTACACCTTGTCATTTACACCTGATAATTATTGGTCTTTGAAAATCAGCTCTTTTGCAAACACGAGAAATTAACGGTCAATATCTGTAGAGAGCATGTTCGTACATGTAAATAAAGGTTTTTTTAAGGTGTAATATCCCTCTGAGAAGAGAGATAACTTTCTGAAAACATTTCCATGAAATTCAACGAATCATCTTGTCAAAATGAACAAAGTTTTTTCATGAGGACCAAATTTTATTGGCAACTCAAACAAATTTAATCTGTTGTACAAATGATGATTTTTAGTTTCTATTGCCTATGTTTTATTAATTTGTTTCTTTAATGTTTTATTTAAAACATTTATACAAAGTTCATTTGAACTATGAATTTGAAATGTTTTTTTTCTCTTAACGTTTGTCTTTTAATAGTTTAAAAAAATTCAGATGTAGAATTGTTTTTATATAAGTATAATTAATTTTGTTTCACTAAAAAATACTTTCAAGGGCGATAATGGGTTGATTGATTGTGTATTGTTTAACACCCCTCTCGAGATTTTTTCACTCTTATGGAGACGTCACCGTATGCCTGTAAAGGACTTCAAATTTTGACTTTACTCGGCACTCTGGGCCATTGAGCAATGAGGGATCTTTATCTTACCAACGCCTGCCGCTGACACGGGGCCTCGGTTTTTATGGTCTCATCCGAAGGACCCGCAACTTTCACCTCAAAGTGCCGAGTGCATGGCGAAGGAACAGTTGCTACCCATGTTTTTTTTTAAAATCGATTTAGGTCAGTCGCAGTCAGGATACGAACTCACGACCTCCCGATCTTGGAGCAAGGGCTTTACCGACTGCGCTACCGTTAACGCTCAGGGCGATAATGGAAAGGTAACCCTTGTTGATGGATGCATATTTTTTTACAAACACAGAAAATTACTTGATATTCTGATTCAAAAGTAAAAAACACAACAACGCTTCATTGTTATTTCTAATTAAAATTATATTGGTTAGACAAATAAAAATTATTTTCAGATATACCTCATACTTTTAAGTTATATTTGAGAGATCATCATGGTTAGACACATTATTCATTTCTGAAAAAGAACATGTAAGCATACCTTCATACCTCAAAAAAATTTTCATTTGAATCTAACGCTATTGCTGTTGATAAAAATCAATATGCTTGGAATTTAAAAAAAAAGTGGTGAAATTTATTGAAGAGGGATATTTCACCATAAATGGTTCTTCTTGCAGAGACTAAGTTAACATCTAGTAAATAAAAGCTGTTTGTTTGTTTGAGTGTTTTTTTTGAAACTATTTTTATTCTTTTAATATGTCTCCGCTATAAAAAGGTAAACAAGAACTTTTACTACATGTTACATTTAAAATTGTATACCCATATTTTGGTACAACTTTTTTATAGAATTAATAGTGACAATGTAGATAGAAATAATACCTACTATAACATGAAGCATGATGGAGAATAATAATCCAGATGTAATTTAGTAGTGGGAAACACACATTGAATTTCATCTTTAATCATCAGACTCACAGAGAAATCTGCGGTTAGAGGGAAGCTTTCATGCTAATATGTTAGTAGGAATTCATCAGAAGTGTAGTGTCTCTTAGTCCGTATTAACTTTCATGCATTACAACATAATATCATATTACATTTTACTTTTTAAATGTCAATTCATAGTGGTGTGTTTTATATCACATTATTATATAGATTTAAAGATAGAAGAAATTTGAGAGAATTACTATTTCTTTTAAATCAGAAGTAAATCCAACCACTTCACTTTACTTAAACAAAAGTCATTATCTTCAGGAAGTGTCAAATGTCAAATTAGAGGCAATGACAAGTGTTTTCTCCTTCACATCATGTGTGTTTGTGAATAAATTCTCCCTTATGAGAATAAAAATAACTGGTCTGTATTGTGGCTGATTGAAACCAATGAGAATTTTGACCGATTGTGTAAATACCTGATCTCCAAAAACGGCATAAGTATTGTCAATCAGAAACTCTAAAACCAGGTCAATATCTATATTCTAGGATCTATCTATGCTGTGTCTATCGCCCCTGATGTCTCTAAACCTCTATTATGTTTGCATGTGGTGCGACAGATTTTGACAAATAAATTAAAACTGTATTTGTTAAAAATTGCTTATAATAAGCGTTTTAGATATCTGTCAGGTTGCATTCACAGGTACCTGATGATTACTTCTACAGATGAAATTTAAAAGCTACTCACTTGTACCAGGAAGGTGTGTCACTAATTTCATTTACATTTAAGAACCCTTCACATGCGGAAAAACAAACTTGAAATATGGAAGGAACATAGACAACTTCATGAATCATATAATTATACTTTTTACATAAAAAAGTTTATCCACTCTGTATTTTTTTTATTGAATTGAGAAATCTTTTTTTTCTAACTTACTATCTAAAATGTCATCATTACATATAATGTAACAGAATAAGGATTTTTGCAGGTAAGATATTGTTGTTGAATGGGGGAAAGTTTTTTTTTTTTTTTTTTTTTTTTTTTTTTTGTAAAAAAAAAAGGTCTTTGAGAAAAGAAACTTATTTTTTTTAGCATGACTAGGAGCTATTGAATAAAAAAAAAATGTCTTATTTGTTTACTGTTTTAATCTTCAGTTATGCGTACCAAAGTTGTATTTATCGATCAAAGTTGATTTTTAAGAAATGGATATAACACTTACAAAATTAGAATAAATATCTCAAACAAAAAGTACCTTGTAGTGATTCGATTTATTTTTATGTAATCGGCGTAAAAAAAGTTTAATTCTTATACGCACGATCTTTATCTCATAGCCAACGAGTTCATAGACGCATACACCCCTCGAGAGGAAACAGAAGAAATGATTGATAAGAAGACATTTGAATTGTATACACACTAAAGCAGGTTGAACGTGTTTTACTAAAATTATCATAAAGTTTTAGTTCACAGAAAACCGTTTTATTGGAATAAATAAATATACTGACTTACATGTAACAATGATACTAATTATCTCAGATACTGATTTTTAAACACACTAACGTAGTTTATTAGGTTTCATATTACGATTACTAGGTATACTTAGACGCCTTTTTGCAAGATATTATTGATTTTTCATCATAAATTTTCACGAATTCTGCTGTGTTCTCTATATACATGTAATATTTAGGAATAAAAGTATATACAAGATTAAAATTGTCTCGTATAATTACGCAAAAACAAAATTCTAGTAAATAAAATGTGTTCTGCATTATGTGGATGATAAAAAAAGCAATACGAGGAATAAATGTCACAGCCAAAATGTCTTGAAGGGAAAAATGATTTTCGTGTCGAATTATTTTAATGTTTTTTTTTTTTTTTCTCAATTTTCTTTCCAGTACTTTTAACCTGTTGATTGGTCCTCGTTCCTGCAGGCAATTTTATTTCGAACAATTTCTAAATTAGCTACACAATAAAATGTGACGACTTTATAATATGAAATGGAGTATTATTTCAAACGCCACATGTCTAGCAAAAGCTGCACAATATTTAACAAAAACAAGTGTGCTTCATTGGAGACATCCGACATTACTTGTCAAACATTGAAGCACTTAATACATGAACACAAGTATCTTCCAAATAGTTGTACTTTGTATTCATTTCAATTCGTGTTGCAGCCTAAGTGAAATATTAAAAACTAAGTGAAACGATAAAAAGAAATATACAATACAATTTCATAATCATCGTCAATCTAATTAAAATTAGATGTTAGATCCGCTAGCATACTCGCTACACTAACATCTAACAACATCCCATTGAGGGTCACGTCAGAGGTCAAATTCTATCAACCAATCAAATCATCACTGGCAAAATCATCGTATATTGTTGAAGCGAACAAGTCTAGAGTCGTTCCGAATTTGACCTCTGACGTGACCCTCAATGGGATGTTGTTAGATGTTAGTGTAGCGAGTATGCGAGCGGATCTAACATCTAATTTTAAATAGATTGTAATCATCGTATAATTTAAAAAAAAAATTAGAGGGCTGTTTGGAAATTATTGAGACATTGTGTATATTTTTCTTTCTAATAAACTTCTTTCTATTAACATTCGCATATACGTTTGACAAACATTAAGAATTCATAAAAGGAAGAACTATTTTACAGGAATTGAATTTCTCTTTTCAATGGTATAATATGCATGTGTTAACGGTAGGGGTATCCGGCCCAGTCACGAATATTGAAAATATGTTACACCAACATTGAAACTCCCGGTGGACTCATATTAAGATCGAAAATTATTTAATTTAATTTAACTCATGTTTATTATGTTTTAATTTCATTTTGACATCATGTTGTGCTAGTTTGGAAGAATTTTGTTCAGAAATACGAAATTATTTTAAATTAAGCCCGGTAAGAAGTCTGATAATGACAACAAAATTAATTTTGGGGTCAAGGGGGAGCAGCGAGCATACATAAAATTTTGTAAAGAGCTTTGTAGAACTATTTTCCAGACTGACCAATTTGCTAAAACACTAAATACGTGAAAAAATATATCCAAGGCTTTGGTTTTTCTTTGGTTTTTATGTTTTTCCACAGTCTAATTAATGTGAACGCATAATTTTATATCATTTTAAATTATAATGAACATCAGCCAAAGTATGAAATCTAACAAAACAAATTTGTGTTATCATAAACATCAAATTGTATTCAACGTTGAACGCACACATATCGCAAAATATTCCAAAACATCTTTTGATACATAACATCTACATCGATTTCTATTGCCTTTTATATTCTGTGTTAAGAAAATAAACTAAAAATAAGCATACATAAGTATATGAATGAAAAATGCAAACAAGAACAGTATTAAGGAGGCTGGTGGGTCAACAAATAATCCCAAATTAACCACCAGATTTAACTTATTTTTTTAGATACGGTATCTTTAGCTGTCAACTATCATTTGGCAAAGAAAAAATTCATACATTTTAGTTTTGAAATTTTATCATTTTTGTATATCTTTATATAGAGCTCTCCTTTTAAAGGAGATTGAAATAGACTAAAAATGCCTTCCACCCCCAGTCTCTTTAAAACTTAGAAGTGTTTTGAAAGATAGAAATAGGAAGCAGAGAAAACGAGACTTAAAAAAAAAAGAGGTGGGTTCAGGTGCCATGAAAACTATAATTCATGTAGAATTCATATAGATGAAAAAAATGGCATTTTTTTTTTGCGTAAATAATTCTCTCATTTCAAACCAGTTGGAGAAGTGCCCTTTTCTTTCAGTTTAACTTTACGTCTTTTATATACAAAAAAGTCTCTTATTAACTTAATTATTTCTCTCTGAATTGCGAGATAATCAGAAAACGCACAATTATCTCTGGAATATCCAGGTTCACATAATCCTGAGCAGGATCCGGTCACGTGATGACACGGGTTTTCATGTCTGCAATGACCGCATTTTTCATTACATTCTCTGCCATACCAATCATGGTTGCATTCTAAAAAAACGAAAAAAAGATTGATGAATAACATTTTTCATTTTGGTCTGAAATACAGTCACCCAATGTACATAAAGATATTGAATACAATGGAATTATCACAATTTTTAAAATTAATCATTTTCATAAAAATGTTATTTTCTTTGTAATAGATGCATAAGTGGACACTCAATTCCATGTCCTTTGGTGATGTAAACGACCAAAACTACTCAAAATTTCTTTAAATGAGATTAGCTCTTTAAATAGCCATATTTTTGGTAAAAATGCAAAAAAAAATTGACCCATTAGAAGTACAGTGTATGTGATTTTACAGATACAAAGAAATGAAAAGAATGTGATTCAGAGGTCTAGGAATTTATCTGCAAAGAATTATATGGACGATCTATTAAATAATATTATGTGAGTAGAATGTATTAAGTGTATGAAACCTCTGTCGCATTTATCTCCCTGGTGTCCAGGTTTACAGAGTCCATTACAGGATCCATTTATATAACTCGTTATCACATTGACCACACCTTTCCTCGTAATCACATTGACCACACCTTTCCTCGTAATCACATTGACCACACCTTTCATCGTAATCACATTGACCACACCTTTCCTCGTTATCACATTGACCACACCTTTCCTGGCAACTTTTGCCATAAAACCCAAAAGAACGTACTACAATAGAATGTTTGGGATATGAAATTTTCCAATTCAGACAAATATATATTTCTTAAATCTAAGAATCTGAACATCGCAATTACTTATTGTTAGTATAAAGTAAAAAAAAAATCTTTGTAAATTCTATACTGTCATGACTACCGACCAATTCTCAAATAAAATGTATATTGTAAAAATGCTTTATATTATACATATCTGGGTTTACATAACCATGGACACGATCCATCGATCAAATGACAATACTTCTTTTTTTTTAATCATCTCTAGCTCTCTGATTGACTGAAATCCAACATTGTAGAAAATACTACTTCATTAATATCTGCCAATAACCTTTCAGGGGAATGTAAGGATTTATTGTATTCTATATTAGAATTAAAATAGATTGGGAGAATCTGAATAGATACAAAAATCTTGAAAAAGGAATTTATTTTATTCAGGTGATATATTATTCAAGTACGTAGAACATGGAAATTATGGTGCAAGAAATTTTACACAAAAATTAGTATGAAATTGTTCATCAAAATGAAGATAACCCCTAACCTCCCATGTTCAATATACGTATTATGTTAATTTATTTTTGTCCTAAAAATGCAAGCAAGTCGTTTCCTAAGTTTCTAGGAATTTTGAATAACAAACAACATATTGATCGTTAAAGATATTTTCATTCTGATTAAATACTTTGAAGAGGATACATCTTGCAGAAAAATCTTAAAAATATCTTAAAAATAAGTTTTTTTTTGTCATCTCCCTCGGGAGATTACACATTAAGATTGTATGCCGGAAGTAAAGTCCTAGTGTAAGCCTCCATTAATTTTTCGGGAATCCTCGATGTTTTACAATATCTCAAGTGAGAATCTACACAAGGAGTTCCAAGTAGCCTGTAAACTGGTTTTCTTTTAGAAGAACGTACTAGTAGACTGGTACCCTGACATTGGTTCACGGGCGCAAGCGCCCTAAAAAACCAATGTTATTCCTAGCGGCAGCGACTGGAATCAAGGGCAGAGAACCAGTGCTAAACGTACTAGCTTAGAAGTGTGTGAACTTTCGGTTTAGGCCTTTTTGCCTTGAAAGCCAAGGAAAATTTAGAAAAGAAGTACGATGCTTATAAATATCTAAAGTTTTGGTGTGTCGCATATATATTGATCCTCAATACTATGCCTTATTAAATTGGTAAGCCACACAAGGAGAACTGACAATGACGTAATTTCTAGATATAGATTTGTAGTAATATCCATAGTTAAATCACTGCATGGTACCCTACCACTCATTTTTCTTAGATAGGTACTTAAGCTACGTGGGGAGGGAATAATCTTTGGACTGCTCTTGCTTATGTTAAAATACCTGTCATCTTAGTTTTCTGTTTGCTGAATAAGTCTTTTGGGAACATCAGGTATAATAATCCATATATTCATTGCATTAAAATATCTCCCTTTCTGTTTTATTTCTTTGACATTATTGATACCAAAGAGATGACATTCCAGGCTTTCTGGAAAGCCAAACTTGTCTCTTTTAAGGTAAAAGTGTCTCCAGCTTGCAGTTTCTAGGGCTGACAGTGTGACACTCTTTATGTTGAATGTCTTTGGTTGAATGCGTTTGGTTGTTTTTTACTGCTTTAGCAGGCTGATACTTTTCATAGGATGCATAAATACTTGTATGACATTTTTGTTCATGTGCAAAACTGCATCCTGGTTCCCACCTTGTCCAGAAAAACAGGAGCCATTCATTTTATCACATTCTATCGTTTCTGCACAATGTCCACATAAATGACTACAATTCTTTTCGTAAAAGCCCTTCTTGCATGCTTTCGATATTGAGATTTTATTTTATTTTTTATCAGTATCAGATACAAATTTACCATCTGTTAAACTGTTTCAAGTGATCAATTCCCAAGTTACTTAAAGTACACATTAGATTTTAATCAAAATGACAGATACAGCATTACAAAATAAAATCATTTTATTTTTGTAAAAGTTTACATATTTCTATTCATTTTGTAGAGTTAAATTTCATCTCGAAATACCAGTATTACGAAAACTGTTCTAAAATCGACGGCATCTTGCCTACTATGACGTCATAATGTAGCACTGATTTTATCAAGGTAGAATATTTTGTATGCTTCCTTATTTCCCCTGCGCAGAGGATTACAAAATTATATATATTTTTTACTTACATGAGGTCTTACCTTTACAAAACGGAGGAAGAACATTTTCACTTTTACAACTCATTTCATCAAACTCACCGTGTATATTGCAATCATTCTTACACTGGTCACAAGAAATACAATTTCCATCACTGCCCTCGTATGAATAACCTGATTTGTTACAATATATATATAATTATTTCTTTTTTGTTTGTCTATGCTGAATCAGGCTACTCGACATTGATAAAAAGTGTTCTAGTCGACAGATTTGAACATCAAATTATATATACAGAAAATTAAATCTAGGTGCGTGTATCAATGGAAGGTGATTAATTAAGGTATCACTATTAAGTTAGCATAATATGCCAGGGCATCAACGATAGTGGGAAACATGGGATAATTTGCATAACGGGCGCAGCGCGTTATTCACGTATTATTCTGTTTCGAACTATCATTGATGTCCCTGGCATACTATACTAAATCGACTGTGATTCCTTATACTTCCATTACAGTGTGAAATACAATTGTAGATTTAGACTATAAAAATGTTGACTATTAGATTGAAATTACACGAGGACTCCCGTGCCAATTTTAATAGTCTTCGCCCACTGAAGCATCCGCACGAGATCTACATGTATAATTGGCTCTTAGAGTCAGACAGAGACAGATTCGCACCAGATTTGAATGCATATCAAACCCTCTCAGCTCTTGACTTACCGACCTGCCTAATTCAAATTCCGGTAAAATCATCAAGAACTCAACTCTGTTACATGTAACTTTTAAAGAGTTATTACAGAGGAAAAAAATCAGAAATTGACATATTAAAGGATAAAATGTATACACACCTGTAGGAACAAATATCAAACTTTTGTACGAATTAGATAATTAAGATATTCCGATGGCTTATAATGCATTAAAATTAACTATGTTATTTTGGCTAGATTTTATTCCCATATGGAATCTAAGTATGAATTTGCAGACAACTTGTCAGGTATTTTAATAAAGCATTATTGTGATGACTATTGACTTTGTTGGACATGTGTGAAATACTTGGCTATGTTAAGGACCGATATGGAAAATGTGACCTTGGCACCGTTTTAATATGTATTACTTCTTATAAAATAAATGCAACAAAGCTACTTAAGTTTTTGCAAAAGAAAAAGAATCTAAACTAGTCCTAATTGTAACGGTGACCGTTACAGATGTTCCCCAAACGCTCCTCAACTCCCTTTTTGTGCCATTTTCCTGTTAGACTTTTTTAAAATGTGCTCAGTATAGAAAGAATTCATCAAAGAATTAAAAAGCTACAATGATTTAACGTATTGCATGTTCATGCACATGCAAGTAATCATGGCATGTAGTCCAAACCTTTAACATATCTTTAAATAGTGAGAATTAATAAAAAAAAAAACCCATAAAAACATAAATGTTACCGTTTTAAAATATATTGGTCATTTTACGTATTGTGTGCGCGCACGTGCATGCATGTCCTTGCATTCAATTTTTTATAGTAACATAATGTAGGAATCCATCATGTCTATTCATATTTTAAATTTTATCCTGTTTGGTTGAGAACCAAAAAAGATAGAGGCGTTTAAAGTTTCAGCTAATCAGATTGCAGCACATGTGTATGGGCATGCTTTAATGATGCTTATAATATATCACTGCTATAGATCTTCATAATGTATGATTATGTTCAAAATTTCAAAGAATTTTGTCCAGAAATAAGAAAAATATTGAAAATTTAATTTCAGCCTATCAGAGCGGAGCGCACGTGCATCCACGTGAGATCTTGCTATTATGACCATGTCATCTTTTCTACACTACTAATAGGTCCTTACATTATGAGTTTCAAAACATTTCATCAAAAAATAGAAAAGTTACGACTATATCCATTATATTGGTCATTTCACGTGTTGCACGTGCGCGCTCTTGCAAGCACGTGCGTGCAGAATGACCTTTTTTCCGCAAATCTACATAACATGCCTACTGACCCTAAAAACATTTCACCTAAGTCGGATGTATAGTTTACAAGATCACTCGCGTAAAAGATTTTCCAAGGAAGAAGAAAAAAAATAATAATAATAATGATAAACAGAATAAAAACAATGTTTTCCCCAACTTCGTTTGGGGAACATAATTAAGGGTCGTGTGCAAAAACTTACCTAAGCAATATTACACCATCCAATGTATAATTACAGCCTTTTTTCGATTTTTAGTTTACCACGTTTATCACGTTGTAAAATCAAAGATACGTTTCACAAAACAACTCATGAAAAAATAAAAAATGATGGCACGATGAAGGGAAACGAGAGGTAGAATTAGATCTCCTGAGACTTACCTTAAAGGGGAACTTTGTATTATTTATTTTGACAACCCCTGAGATAAGTTTTGTTTAACTAGAGCTGTTGTCATCGCCCGGTGACATTGTCAAAAACCGGAAAATCCAGGTTTTTTTTGCAAAACGATGAACAGGACAGTTTGAGGAATTAAAATTGGTTCGTGGGGATTTGATTTCGTTGATGTAGAATTATTGAGTATTTATGCATGTCATATTCTACATTTCGTGGTTGACATGAATTCATGGGTCACTTCACACCTCCAAAACAACGAAAATTAACCTACTACGAAAATACGAAGGCTGATCCAAAAGTAATGTCACAGTGCCCATATCTTTTATATTTGGCTTTATATTATCAAATACAATATATCAAAAGATGCACAAATATAAATATAATTAACATTAACATTAATTTAATAATGTTTATTTGAATTTATTTTATAGATGTTTAAAACATAGAGCATAGGGGGTGTCGCAGCGTCACAACGGAACGTCATGTTTTAAAGTGTATTTTTTTCTTAGACTGAAATTTAAGACAAACATATCAAAAAGATTCTAAAGAAGCACCTAATCTCCTATTTTTTAAAGACACAATTCTTGCTACATGTGACTTTAATTGAAAATCAAATGACGGCATAGGTATTTGTGATCATTAACATTGTTGTTTTACTCCGTTGAATTGACTTTAACAAAGGGATTGTCGAATTGGGAAAAAAATATCGACGAGTTGAAATGCATTTTTGCTTCAAAATATGGGAATCATCACTAGCGACATTTTCGTTAATCAATCAGACAGAATAAAGAATGTAAATAAGAGACATCTTGATTGATGGTTTCAGCAATTTTGGGTGGACGATTGGTCACTGAGTGATTAGCGGAGGACAAGAATACCGAAAGATAGGAGATCAGACGGAAACGTTCAATGGTGTGTGACGTTGTCAAAAAAGACAGACGCATAGAGTGACATATGAATTTTTACGTTTGTCTTATGGTACTGTTCCAAAAATTTTGGCAGAGTGCTTAATTATGAAAAGAGTGAGTGTATCATGGTACCAAGAATTATGAAAGAAAGTGGAATTTGTGAAAGTGTTTGCGAATCACAAATATTTTTTTCATGAAACGAAAGGGAAACACTTAAATGTATGACGGTGTGTATCCGTTATATGACGTTATTTTTAGATGCGGCTACTACCATAAACGCGCATTGTTTAAAATTCAATATTTTGAAAAGTATACATCATATTCCTTTGAATTTTTCAGGTCCGTTTTGAAATAAATAAAGCTTCCATCATATTTTATTTTATTACTTTCTCTTTCACTTGAGATTGAGATTTTTTCCCATTTATTAATCCCCAACCGGTGTAAACGATCAGAAGCATAAGTTTCCACTGAACCTGTCCGTTCGTCCGTCTTTGTGTCTGTCCTATGTCTGTCTCTCAGTCTGCCCTACTTGGTTTTCCGCTCTTTTTCAAAACGTTTGAAGATTGATTACAGATTAATTGATTTTTGATGGAATTATGGTATTTTTAATTTTTCATAATTTGGAGTAAGATCGGGTTCGTGCTGCACTAAATTAATTATCTAAGGGAGATTGTTATGTTAAAAAGTATTTATTGAAACTTGCTGGGTAGCTTAATTATTAATTAGTATTATGAAATAACATGCTAAAGAGAAAAGGGAAACCCGATTTGGGACATGCACTGTTTACGGAATACTCTCAGAATGCTTGTTAATTTTAAATCCAAACTATACGATTTAAACAATTTTATTCAAAAGCAAAAAAAGGGAAGAACAGGCTAAAATTACTAGTATATTTTTGCATAGAAATATTGACAGTAAGAACTCTCTCTCTCTCTCTCTCTCTCTCTCTCTCTCTCTCTCTCTCTCTCTCTCTCTCATGTATATAACTTAAACATTTTCTTCATTTACATGTATATCTCTGTGGGGTTCATTTACATTTGAAGATATGAAATCTTTTCATCAAGCAGTAACAGGGATATATGGAATGTAACTATTTAAAAGTTCAATTTAGAATATAAAAGAAAAAAAGAAACAATGGAAAACGAATTGCAGTCGAAAAAGCCAAACTTATATAAAGCTTTGCTCCTATGCACCTGTCCTTCAATTGGCATCATTTTCAATTTGTTGCAAGCAGTCCCAAAATACATGGTAACACACGGGTTGTCGAACTTGACTATGATTGCGTAAGTTCATCACATGCAGAGGGTTGGCACAATTCGAATTCCGCATAGTCTTCATCACCTTCTTCTCTGTCATTACCAGATGGAATATTTAATTGTACGAGTTCTTGATAATCTGTATCTTCAATTCTTTCAGTTGTATTTGCTTTTTCATCTTTCGTTGAATCCCCCGCCACGTTTGCCTTGTTCAAGCTTTGTTTTCTGTAGAAGGCTTGTCTAGCATTTCTGTAAATATAAAGGCGTAATCAAAAATTGTTTAAACTATTTAATTATTCATAAACATAATTCTGAAATTTTAAGGAATAATTTAACATTGTAAAGCCATTACACTTTATAGTGTATATCCTGAGTTGGAATAGTTTATGATGTATTAGCCACAAAAGTTTTTTTTTTAATGTGTAAACCGTTCCAGCCAAAGTTTTCACCACTATAATTTTAATAACGACCAAATTTATTCCTTTTATTTGATTTTCCATCATTTAGTAAAGACAATGAATATTCAACCTGAAAACTACGAAAGCCCAGAAGGCTCATTCGAGATTCAAGTTTTGAAATACGAGATTCGAAATTCGAGTTTCGAAATTCAAGATACAAACTAACCAATCAAAACGGGTTCAACATTTGATTACTCTCCTTTGTTATGTTTTACTGTCAAGAAATCGTTGAATATATTGATAACAATTGGGTCATTTGCTAAAATGATAATGCAAGAAAAAAAATTTTATGTATTAAAACGAAATAAAAATAAAATTTGGTTAATATTTTGAAATATACATATATTAACTTATTTTTCTCTTTAAACAGAATAGTAAATACGTATATATGGAATATTATCTGGTCTTATCGTTGACTAGCGGAAGAAGTAAGTCGACTATTTTTTTTCTTTATCCTATCATTGCTGAGGGAGAATATTGTATTTGATTATAATTAGATATGAAATATTATGAATCGTCTCTACACTGCACAGTAATTCAAGGGAATGTATTTCATTACATTTATAAAGGGTACATTTGTGCAGTGAGACTTGACTGCTGAATCGAAATGTAGCATTATGTTAGGTTTCACGAGTATATTTTCGTCTTCGGCCGTAACCAAATGGTCAGAGACTAAAATATAAAACCATACTGCTATAGCTCTGCATCTAATTTAAATTCATCTACTATTTGATATAAGATAAAATTAATGCCGCATTTATTTTATCATTGTTTACTTCATATTGCCAATCTGTGTTGTGTATATAATTTTTAATTAATTCAGGAAATCAAAGCCTTAGATGAAGATAGGTATTTAGATACTTAATTTTTGTGTATTTCCTCTATCAGGAAAACGAAACGCGATTATTGTTTTTCAATACTACGTCGCCCTACAAGTTTTACAAAGTAACGTTTTCAGTGTGTTTGGAAAAATGGGCAGGTGGGATGGGTTGGAGTGGGGTTATTGTTTATCTTTAAACACTTGACACTTACGTATAACTTTATTTATAAGTCACCAACCCCGAAAACAAAGTAGATAATTCAAATATATATCTACCCCTGATATATGTATTCTATTTAACATTTAAGAAGGAATTATATAAATTGAAGTATACCTTGCTGATCAAAAAGCCTATAATTATTCAAATTTCCTTCTAGTATATATAACAGTCTTTATTGCATTGTAATTTAATCAAATGACTGATTTGTTATAAATATATTCAACGATTTCTTGATAGTAAAATCATAATAAAGAGGAGTAATCAAATGTTGAACCCGCTTTTGATTGGTTAATCTGGATCTTGAATCTCGAAACTCGAATTTTAAATCTCGAATTTCGAATCTCGTATTTCGAACCTCGAATCTCGAATGAGCTTCTGGGCTTTCGTAGAAAACCGACTTTAACTGAGTATATTTTTATTGTATCGTCAAGCAAAAAAAATATGTTCTTAACGTATTTGATTGTACCTAAGCAATGAATGATACGAAATGAAATGAATCAATTATCTAATCAAAGGACATACATGTATTACAACCAGAATTAAATCATTGATCTGTAATTCTATTTCTGTTTATATCAGTGTTAAGATATGAACCTTTATTTTTTTAAGTTCATGGAAAATTAACTTACCGAACAATTAATATTATGTTGAGCAAAACACTTGTGAAGAGAGCTGCGATAAACACATACAGCAATATATGTGCTGTGATTGGTTTACACTCCGATGCTTGGTTGATTGCTTTGAAAAAAAAATCTATACTGTACATATCTTACTATTTTCATCAATCATATAATTACATATTGTTACCTAATAAAAAATATGGCAAATAAAACTTTCTTTCCAAAAAGTTGAAACATGCATTAGAACAAAACTACATGACATAATTCTTTGTAATATTTTGATTAAGATTCTTAAATTATCCATTCATTGTTATTTTCCTTCTTTTCATACCAAGTAAAGAAATATCCTTCCAAATTAAATTAAAACATCAAGTTGCTGTTTTTATATGAATACATCTTTGCTTGTTTTACACAAAAACAAGCTCAGTCATTCGGCAAAAGAACAAAGGAATATGAAGGTATTTAAAGCATTCCATTGACTTTTGCTGTTTTCTGCATCATTAATCATAAATACCTATTAAAAATACGAAATAATTAGTGATCTTTTTTTAAGAATCAGTGCGTAGATAGTATTGTATGCCAGGACATCAACAATAGTAGGAAACATGCGATAATTTGCATAACGAGCGAAGATACTTGTAGAGACATCTATTGTGCTGATGTAGTCTGACGCATTGTTACGTCAGTGACGAAACTCCATGCGTGGTCACATGAAAACAGTATATTGATGATGTGTAGTTGGTATAATTTGCAAAAACGGCGGAGGTGTTCACGCACAAAATTTTCACGTTATGAAATAAAAGAAATCTGACAGATATATCTTATATTTATATGTTCTTGATTCCGCCAATCCACGTGGTCTAATCTCCGCTTATGTCTCTATTTGTCCAGCCATGCTCGTAATATTTTTCATTGCTCCTATCGATAAGACAGTACATTTATGTGCAAATAAAGTGCATTAAATATTTGTAATTTTATCTTGTTAAAAGACATTATAAATGTAAATATTGATATTTAATGACCAAAAGTCCACCTATTCTTGGTAAGTGTATTTTGTATAATTGTTAGCTGTATGATTTATTGACGGTTTTTATTACTGAAAAGGTCACATGAGTTCTACAATTTAATTTGTAAGTTAGATTCAAAGTACAATTAGGGTAAAGTAGATATATAATACGTATTTTTTTTTAGTTTATCAGTATAATTATGTATAATGTAGACATAGTTTTGTATGTACAAAGTATGGCGTATAGTTTTCGTCTTCAGGTAGTGTCGACAAGTAGAACACTTTGTGTCAGCGTAAAGTCATTTAAAGTAAAATAAAATAAGTTTTAGCATTTAAGTATTTTGAGCTTATTTGACAATTGACATGCATATTAGTATCATTGTCTATTAAATAATTTTGATGTTATTATTTCCAGGAATTTATTAAATTTAACTTATTCATATTTTAGCAGTTTATTATTTATTTAAGGTATATTATACTTTCGAAGCTTTAGAATTATTTAGAAATTTATTGAGAATTATAAGATATAAGTTTCCCTTATACATACATTAGCTATAAACTTTGAGAGGTCAGTGACCTATGAGGTGACCCGACAATGAAATTTCATTGGTCGAGATTTTGGAGGGAAATCTCTTTGTGGTCAGTGAGTTATTTTTGGGTAGAACTGGATATACCAGTCTTCGTGTCCAAGAGGACAGGGTGTACATGTTTATCTTGGTGATTCCTGAGTGTACGTACTATTTTGGTTATTCACTACATTTACATTTTCATCGAGGGTGTATTTCAAAGATCTCAGGTCTGTTGTATTATTTTGTATGATTGTGAATTTGATTTTGTAAGAAAGTGAGTGAAAAGGGTGATAGAATAGTGAGTGAAAGTTTGAGAGTTTGTGTACTGTAAATGAGAAACACAAATATCTTACCTGACATTACACTCTAATTTAGTCATGAAATTGTATATATGTAGGACTTAGTGAAATGAATAAATAAGTGCAAAGTTGTAAAACCAGTTTCATAAATCACTTGTATAACTGTAATTTTATTATCGAAATATTACGAATTGTAGCTTTTATTTCGTATTATCTAAATAATCCTTTCCAATTGAAGCATAGGTATTTTTCATAAAATTAATCAGATATCATTATTCAACATTTTTATATCAGCTAAGGGAGATTACTCATTTTTATGCATTCTTTATAGGACTGAAACAGCTACATGTATTTGCTTAGTACTAGTATGTAACATCCAGACCTTCTGACCATATTGAAGGTAATCTATGTGTTTTATGTTTGTGTTGTTCTATTATATGTAAATGTTGACAGAACTTTATTTTGAGTATTTGTCTTGCATGTTTATATTTAATGTTGAATTGAATTTCATCTGTATTTAGTCCAATGCATGAAATTTTATTTTGTAAATGTTCAGTAATATTATTTGATTCGGAATTATTTGATATCAGATAATGATTATGATAAATTATTATGATTTTCTTTTATTCTAAATTACTAAATTGTCAAAGGAATTATATTTATGATGAATTGATCTGTGATAAAGAAGTGGAAATTATTTTTATATAAATTCAATACAAAGAGAATATGAACTATAAACCATAAATTTATTATAATGATAACAAATACTATATTGCATTTGAATGTATATTTTTTATATCTTGTCTAATAATTGTTATTGTTATTACAGGGTCTACTACTTGTACTACTCCTCCACTTTATAGTTGTTATTAAATTCAACTAAAGCAAGAAACGATGTTGTCATTCCAAGAACCCTATTACATGAAGTACCCCGGTATACAGTTCCGTAAATTAATAAAGTATAATGCAGTAAAATGCGCCTAAGTGAATGAACAGTAAATGCACAAGTATGAGCAATGTATATATAAGTATATTTTGTCTGTATCTTATCTTGGTTCATATCATAGGTCCCATTTATGCCATTTACGTCATTGAGCCATTCAGAGAGTGAGCCAATTTGCCATCTGCGCACGCGAGTGTTTGTAAATTTTTGTAATTAAAAACTACTTTATTAACCAAATTCTATGGTGAAATTTCAATTCAAGAAATTTCCAACACACGACTTATAATGTTTTTAATTTTATAACATTCTTCTCCTTTTCAATTAATGATTGTTAAATCCAGCTTTACTCTTTCAATGCATAAGGAATAATATATGAACAAAAAATATGTAACATTCTTGTTTCACAAATATTTGTTCTGTAACATACACAA
This sequence comes from Saccostrea glomerata, assembly GCA_003671525.1. Classification (NCBI taxonomy): domain Eukaryota; kingdom Metazoa; phylum Mollusca; class Bivalvia; order Ostreida; family Ostreidae; genus Saccostrea; species Saccostrea glomerata. The sequence continues at coordinate 119,234 of PRKT01001042.1, read as the reverse complement.
ATGACAACAGACGTAATGATTTGTACAAATACAGTTTACACTAAAATGAACTCATAAAGATGAATAAATATGACGGATCAAAAACTCTTCTTGTACATTAACTTAGATTAAGCATTTCATTTCTTAGAAAATGTTTCATGAAGATAGCGTTTTAGTTTTTTAAGAACATTTATCTCATTTCAATTCAGTTGAAGATGGGCCCTTTTCTTAAAGTTTAACTTTTTGTTTTTTATAAGTAAATAATCCTCTCAGCAATTTGGTCATTTCCCCCTGATTTGCAAGATGTTCAGTAAACAAGTCTTTAATTTATCTTTCGAATATCCAGGTTCACAGAGTCCAACACAAGATCCGGTCAAATGTTGACACGGTCTGTTAGCTCTACAGTAAAAGTTCTTTACATTCTTTACCATACCAGCCATCCTTGCAGGCTGAAAAAAGAAGAAATATTCATTTAAAAAATAAAGCAACAACACTAGCAATTATAACACTGATCTATTTCTTACATGTATACGGATTTAAATTTCGATCAATCACATCGCTTTATTATCGCATCATTTAATTTTGCGCCGAGGTTCGATCTCCTGGGACAGAAACAGTCTATTTTCTGTCACCTTTGTGTCAAACATTGATGTGTTAAAATCAAACAGACTTTTTACGTAGGCATATAGCGCACTTCATGAACAAATATACAAACCTGCAAGTCTTTGTGATTTACATTTTACATGTTTATACGCATCAAAAATATACACAAAATTTGCATTTCTTGCTGTCTTATGTTGTAAAATTTTTGTTATCATATCTGACGTTTTTTTTTTTAACTTTTACTTTAACTTTAACGCACCTTCCTCTGTGTATATTTCTAAGCGTGATTATACAAGAAAATGTTACTCAAATCAATTTCACAATTGGCTTACATATAGAAAAACACAGCAAATTCAAATATTTCTTATTACGTACAGAGATGGTACACATGTAGTGGTTTAAATCTGTTGTTTAAAAAAAAAAACATTCATTAGCTAATTTACTATGGTGAAGTTCTGTTCCTTCACGATCCGTAAATCTGATAGCATGTACTCAGTTAAGCTGATTGGAGCAAAAGTCAATCCATTTTTCAAGCTAAAAAAATGCTTGAAATACTTCAAAGAGGCAAGATTTATGAAGGACTATTTCTTTTGGTGGAAGAATATTTATCAGATAATTCTGAAAATCTGCACATTTATTAAATCTAATATCTAGGGACTTTAGTCTCACATACTTTTGCTCGAAGAATATTTTCTGTAATGATATTGCTAGGAATATTTAATATAGATCTTAATCTATATTTTTAGAACAAGTTTTACACATTCCTTCAACAAATTTTGCCAAAAACTATAGATATGTCAAATAAGTCTAGTTAAAATTTATACCATGTTTTGCCTGAAAATCACATATGTTGACCAATATTTCAAAAAAGCTTGATTAAATAAAATGCTTTATTGCCTATTTGGCTTTAAATACCCTAAATATCTGTTACTTTTTAGTGCAAAAATGTCAAACATTACTTTACGCGCATTTATTTGCAAGATTTGCTCAGTTATTAATATTATTCAAACTATTTTATGAAAAAATAAAATATATTATCAAAATTTATTGCCATGGATACATCTGATAAAATATGATAAAGGTTTGAGTAATTTACCGAAGAGTTAAAGTTTAAGAGCAAAAAGGTCAACTTAATTGTACCGTAGAACATTAAGATGCACACTTACTACCTATTTTCTCTGCGATTTTGAGTCAAACTATATTAGTACTTATCCAAAATATGCTTCTAAAAAAATTCCTTGATTTATCAAATTTCACGAATGACATACCTAAAAGTAGGCATAATTACAAAAATACTTATATTTATCCTTCCGCTGAAAAAATCTTCAAACTTCATTGGCTGAGAGCAAAACCGTATTAAACGATGTTATGCTGTCTACTCACATTACGTTGCTAATGTGCCACTAATGTGCCACGTGACCTACCAACCAGAAATTTAACTGACATTACATTAACCGAACATCACCAATATACTGTATTCACGAGTCCTGGTTTGAACTTCATAACTGACGTCACAATGAGACAGGCGGTAATATGGATGCAGAACGGTTTGCTTCCCTAGGTGAAAGAGATATATAGAGAAATGAACCTGCGGTTTTGTAGGCTTAGTGTACAATGCATGTCTTTTTCATTCTACGAATCACTGTTAAGATTGAATGTGTCTCAAAATATAATTTGACAATATCCGCAGCTCTCTGATCAGACATATCCATGTTAAGGACGTTCATTCCTGTGCTTTTGAGTAATTTTGGTCTTGACCTTTATTTCTATAATTCTACATTATTTTTTTTTTTATTTTAACATTGGATTAAGATTCTACAATGCAAATTAAACTATATCCATAGCAAAACCGTAGTTTAATTCCATTGAAGTAGGTTTATGCCAGGGACTATATTTTGTTGCGTGAGGGTTTTTTGAAGAAAATTATTAATTCCCCCCCCCCCCCTTGAATTACATGAATGCCGGGGTCCTACGGTACCGGTGTACTAAATTATGAAAGTCACGGAATCGGTCTAAAAATTTTATATAATCATACACCATATTAAGTCAATAATTTTAATAAATAACCTTCTTATGATAATGTAATTGTACTATTTACATGTTTTAACATGAGAAAGACAGAAATCTAACAGAGTCTAGCGTCTGTGCATTCAGGGGACGTTATTATGATACCGGTGCAAATGTATGACGAGCTAGAATAGTCATAATCAAAACAAAAGTCGAGTTTCATTTTTTTTTAATCAACATATTTTCCAATTAAAAATTAAAATAATTTTAAGGACAGATGATACAAACAATTTTTTGCCAACAAATTTGAAAATAACAACTTGAGTCATGCTTTAATGAGTAAAAAGAATATGTTTAACCGCGTAGCTTTTTAAATTTTTTTTTTACAGATTCTCACAAACATGGGATTTGAAGAGAAAAATATTTGTATAGATAAATAAGGATGGTTTCAGAGAGGTAGAATTTTGAACATCGTAGACGGTTTACAATTTCTTTATATTCTAGATTTATTTATTTATCTTTTACATCATTTTCAATGAAATAAGACCCGAAAATTTATACCAAACCAGGCATCCATTTTTTGTTTGTATCATCTGTCCTTAAATGAAAAAAATGGATTTACATTGTATTAGTAGAAATTATTTTCATCTAAATTTGCTGAAATATGTTGATCTCAATTTTTTTTTAAATTTATTTTAAAAATATTTTTCTTCCTTAGATTTCTAATCTAGTTAAATAACACAATTTAACTTGATGTATATTTTTAATTGCTAATGAATATTATTTTATTTTTATTAAAATAAACCAGTTAAAAAAAACTTTTTAAATTCGATGTATTTTGATGAATTTCAGATTAATTGAAGCAATGCTATCCCAAGCTTCATTAATATTTCGCCCTTAAAAGCTATATCATTTTAACATGAACAGTGTACCATATATATTTTTAGCATATATTTTTTTTAGAAGTGACATGTGACCTAAATTCATCGTACAACAAAGCTGAAGAATTTCTGGGAAAATAATTCACAGCATATATAGTTGTTCAAACAATTTTATCAATGTCTTGTTTGAAGTGTGGTGTAAAATCAAACAGAAACTATTGGTCTTATGGAAAATAGCTGATTACTAATCAAACAAAGTAACATTTAATAAAAAAAAATATATGGAGCTTGACAGCAGCGTATCACTTCTTATGTCCAAAAATAGCCAGCTACTATGTGTCGTTTTTTGCACGCGAGGGACGAAAATAGAAATACTCCAATACCGTATAACAACCGATATGATAAGAATAGAGTATTGTTAATTTTAGATTCCCTTTTTTCAAAACTGGTTGCACAGAAAGCTTTTTTTGCAGTGAATTGTGTTACGCCTGTTATATTAATTATTTTTTATGGAATATGTTGAAAAATTATGACAGATATAGTAAATATAACAATTTTAAAAGTCACGGAAAAACTATAGAAAATCCTAACTTAAAATTGAAAATTTTTTAACAATATCTAAAAATCTACGTCACATACCCCTACTTTTGATGTTCTTTTGATTTTCTTGCTTATTAAATTTTCAATGCCAGAAAAATCACATTTTGTGAGTGCAGAAAGGTCAAATAATTGAATATACGAAGCAATTTGAAACTTGTTCTTAGTCACAACTTTAATTGTCTTGTTTAAATAGACTGATATTTTATGTTGTTCCAAACTTAATTTGGCTAAAAATTTTGGAGGAATACCTTGAAGATTTTTTTTTTTTGGATTTAGACACATATTACTCTAGCGCCAAAAGAAGCATATTGACCCGATATTTTAATTTGATTTTTAATAAAGCTATATGTGAAGAGAATAAAAGTATACTTAACAAAAAAGTTTGAGACTTAACATATCAGGAACCAACGTCTTTAAATAAACAATAACAGTTTTTTGACGCCATAACTTCATGACGACGTCAATGCTCTCCCGTATTTTCATATTTATTAAAATGATAGGATTAGCAATTTTAAATGAAATATGTAGAACGCTTATTGACAAAGTTTTTGAAAGTCAAAAAGTATCAGATATTTTTAATCACCCTGTACATACGAATTTCATTCCAACTATTGCAAAATAGATCTGCGTTTTTGAGGAGGTCCGCGTTTTCCGGGGGTTCATGATCATTTCTTTGTTTTGTATATGCATGTAAATTAAATCAATCTGCAAATTCCGTACAGCAACTAAATTAGAAGTGAAGGAAGCTATAATTTTTCACACCAGACCAGAAATTTTTTATTGAAAGTAAATAATACTTTAAAAAATAGAATTATATACAAAGGGCGAATTTGGTACTCGCCGCATCTAAATAACGATGTGGTTGGCTTAACATAGCTGGTCAGAATTTACAAACACGTCCATTGTTTTTTTTTTCATTTAGTTTGAAAGACCTTGTGAGATTGTTACATTTATTTCCGTTTTTTCGTAGGGGGTATAATAACATAGTAATGTTTCACAAAAAATAAACACCTAAAATATTTAATGCATAGATGCATGATACGTGTTCATGTACATTATAGAATAGAAGATAGGAATTGATTTCGCTCGAGAACCAAACTGAACCAAAATTTATCTAATTCAAAATTTTAATACATCAGTGCATCAAAAAAGAAAAGACAAAATAAATGGTTGTTTGCAAGAAAAAAAATTAACGCCCCATGCCAGACTCGAACCAAAAACTTTTCGCATCAAGCACACTGAACAGCCAGCCTTTTTTTTTTTTTTATCTTTTATTCGTTATAATCATTATATACATTTCATATGTTTAAAAACATTCATGACATAGATACTAGAAAAACAAAAACAAAAATGTTATAAAATAAATAATAACACCCCCTCTGTTTCTTTTACTAGAGGGTTCTTGTATAAAAATAATTTAGAGAATATATCCTTTCTATTTTCCTTGACACACAATTGATAATAATTATATGAAATAAATTGTCTCAATGTGTATTTGCAAAATTTTGTTATATCCAACTTTTGTTGACTGTTAATAAACATTTTTCTTCTTTTGTAGATACTTAGTCTACACACAGATAAAAAGAAATTAACAAAAAAAGTATTAACATCTTTACGCCCTTTGACAATGACGAAAAAATATTTTATCAAATTCTAAAGTATTAAATATTCTAACATCTACATCTTTCATTAAAGTTTCTAAATGATAAACAACAAAATTGTTTTTAAAATCCTGCAATTCCTTACAGCCAATAAACAGGTGTACCAGCCTTACTTACCGAGCTATCGCCGCTACGCGGATACAGGAAATTTAAAAAGGACAAAGAAGCACCACATTCACTCTTTTGGATTTTTGGGGGAAAAGTTCATTTTTTGGCGTTTCTGGGTCTTCTCTCCATTTTTAAAAAAAAATATGTATTCGTTTCTTTGAATTAAAATACACACAAATAACGTTTCAAAATCATGGAGAGAAGACCCAGAGATAGAAAAATTAAAAAAAAAAAAACGTGTTTAAAAATGTACCATTTTGTACCAAATGTCTGATATGGCCAATTTTCAAGTTATTTTTCAGCAAATCAAAGCTCAATTTCGGAAAAATATTTTCCTTTTCTGTTGTACAAGAACCCGATAAATAAAAAAAAAATGTTAAAATTTCATGTGACATGTCGATAAAATTTTCACTTTTCAATTATGCCCAGATTCCTGCTGAATGCCAATCAAAAGCGCCCTCGTTCTTTCTGTTCTTAAATGAATTCCTGGCAACCATTGTACATTCATTCTTTTCATAACAAAGTTCTTTGTCAAAATTACTTGAGCCGTATAATAAGGCAATGTCCATATATCCATTTACACAACAGATACACGATGCCTTTTGACAACATCAGACTAGACACCATGTTATAAGTTTCCTTCCGACCTGTCTTCTTTCAGTCTTCCTGTCTTCTGATATTAACTAAGGGTACTTAACATAAGCAAAATATTTGATGCACGGATTTATATGAATGTTTTGACTGATTTTGATTTGAAATGATATCAATAATAAATCTCTGAAATATAAATAAATCGTAGGTTTCCCTTGGTTGCATAGATATGAGACTTTTTTGTTTTCTATGTATTCCATACAAATTTTTAACCTTACTACAAACTCTTTTAAAATCCCCCACTATACTTGGTAAACATTATTTAGGTACCAATTTAAATGTAAATCTATGAGAAATATTGATGATTTATGTAATAAAATTTGTTTGTGTTATTAATATTTTAAAAAATTGCATTCCCTTAAATCACTCAAATCATCCATAAACAAGTCTCTTCTCTACTTTCGTTTTTATCATAGTTAGTCTTGTTATTCAGTGTAAATATCTATAGTGGCAATTTCCCAATTTTGAAGTAAAAATGCAAAATCCATAGCAGTTCGTTACGCCCCCACCATTTGAAACATCTTTTGTTCAGTGCATCAGAGTCAAATATTATTACGATATAATTATAAATAGAAAAAAAAATACAAAGGCGTCTTTTAATCTAAACTGATCATTAGAAAAACATGAAAGTTTTTTGTCTTTTTAATTTTTAGGGCGATAAGATTTATCTTGCTTCGTACACCACTGTAGTCTCATTAGAAGGGCGACAACACAGTTGTAACTATGAGCATATTCGATTACGCTATTTCATTGTAATCGAAAGAGTGACAACAGTTCTCACCCTACGAGTGAGGGGGACAGCACAACTTGTGTCACCTCAAGTGACATGCTTTAAACCAATCAGATAGTATGATACTGAAGGATAGTAGCAGCTGTTTATAAACGTTGAATTAAACGAGGTAATCCATTCATTATGGATAATATATTAGGTAAAAATAATATAGAATTATTTGTTCTCTGGAAGCCTTTGTCTGAAAATGAAAGCCCGAAAATTTTCATTTAAAGGAGATAACACAAAAGCGGAAGGAAATATTTGGAATATTTGACAGATTCCTGACAGAGTTTTGTAAAGTCTATAAACTATAAAGATTAAGCAAAGTATGTTGAGAAATGAGCGGGATATGAGGTCTCAAATTCGGCGTTAGGGGTAAACAGAATACTAAACTCAACCAATAGATTCAGTAGAAGGTATTCCATACGAAATAGAATACGTGAATATTTATTGAATCACTATGAAAGTGGTTTGATTGCTCTTTAATTTTATTAAAATATTTTATGATTAATATTCTTAAAAGTATGTACCTTTCCTCGCGAGATTGGTTTCCACATTTTTTTTTAATTAATCATTCAATTAGTTTATCTAAGTTTTACATAAATGTGTTGACGTTGCGACCGACCGTAAGGCCGAGAGCAGACGCTTTTTTTGCATTTTTAATTTGGATCTGATTCGTCAAAAAGCTTGAGACATTTGGTGCGTCTAGACACTGAGGACACATGACGTCGTCTGTAAAGGAGTATATATGATAATAGCTAATTTTGCCTCCCACCCCTAAACATCAGCATTTTAGAATGACATTCAGATATGTTTAATTGATATTTATTTTGTAGGAGAGATTATATTAAAAATATTTCCAATATATTTTTCACATTTAAATGCACTCATTAGCTGTAAATGACATGAAAAATAAGGCTATTTTTGCTATCTAACAAAAAAGCCAAAAATATGCCTTTTTCTTGATTTTTTTTTTTTATGGTAAATATAGAGCGCAGTGTAATATGCCTACTTTTTCTGACACTTATTAGTATTGAATAGATACATCTTTGCTAAAAATATAAAGCTTGTTCTAGGCTGCGCTCTATATTTTCTGGAGGAAAAACTGCTTGAAAATAAGCAGTTTTATACAAAATATACTAAAATGGCGGGAAAACGTGATTTTTATGATGTCATATTTCTATAATAACGGCATTTTGATCAAAATGAAAATGACTAATAAAGGTCGCATATAAAGCTGTACAAATTAAAGCTATATATAAAGTAAAATTAAGATATTCATTTTAAGGGGCCAATTGAGACAATAATGATACATTGCTCTTTGCTAAGAACGAAGCCTATAAAGCGCTGATTTTAAAAAAGAAGAACTTTTATTTACTGTTTTTCTGCAATATAGCCATTAAATCATTGCGATTTTTTTTGAAAAAAAATCATGAACATTTGTTGTTTTCTTTTGCGAGAAGCAATGTATTGTGGGTCCGAATTACCGCGGAAAAATGAATGTATTTGCAGTAGTCCGAATTTTCTTTGCCCCGGCGTTGTCGTCAGAGCAAGCAATTACGAGCGTCCCGCTGCCCTCGCTATTTTAAATTATTTCAGAATTCATTCATTTTAAAAAGAGGGTGAAAGATTGTAGATTGCGTATTTGTATTACTTTTGTATTGAATTGCTCAAAACTGTGTTTAAGAGAAAGGTCTTCCTGCTGCCGTAATGTTGCGTAAGTATTAAACTACAAAAATATCCTTCAAGAAGTCTTCTGTACATGTATAATGTAGCAGTGTTACCTATTGTCTAATTTTCTCAGTAATACACATTCGTCGCCTCAGGCGAATTCTTAAACACAAGGGTGTTTCACAAAGTTTCCGACTGCATGTACAGAGATTATATAATTCATTTAGATGCCAGCTTAGAGACATGAATCATTTTGGACGAATAAACAGCATTGTGTTACATTTAAACCATATAATACATATTTATGTACCAACAAAAAGTTGATTTATGAAGTTATGTTTTCTTGTTGTATTTTAGACACAAACAAATAATTCATGAATACTTAAACAAGACATTATTGTTTTAACAAGAATTTTTCTATCTTTCCTTAGAAAAATGAATAAATACGAGGAAAGTTCAAACTTTACGCGGAATGTGCTATTATTTACTCTTACAGACGTCATACAGTCATGAAATTTCACAGAAAAAATGTATCTTTAAGATTCCAATAAATTTTGGGCAAAATGTCTTTATTGAAAAAAAAATGTACTAAAATTATATTGGTATGTTAATATCTGCGATCGAAAGTTACGGAGCACGACAAAAAAAAAATGAGGCAAAAGCATGCAGAATCCAAAGTTAAACTCATTAATTTTCGATATTTTTCGAAAGTTTTCTCAAAAGTATCTAAAAAGCTTTTAATTATTATGTAATTAGATTTCTGACGCAGCATTTGAAGTACTAACAGAAATATTGTGATTTTTCTCTGATGCGATTTCCGTGAAAACGACTGTGAAAATGACTTCTTCTGAATAGACGGCGCCCCACACTATTGTTAAATTATGTGTAATGCTCGATATATCACCAACATAGATCCAAAATATGCAAAATAAAACATGTAGTAAACTAGGGTAATCGTGACATTCGTCCACAAATAGCAAATTGAAAATTTTAGAACGTTAGACCTCTGTAAAAAGGCTATACGGGAGGACAGAATGAAGATTATCGACGAAAACCTTTATCTTGACTGCAAAGAACGTTATCTAGAGTCACTAATATCACAATATATCTCATAAATACCTGTTTAAAAAAAGAATATTCTTTACTTGTTTAATAGATTTTAAGCTTGACAAGAAATGATGTTTGGATGTTGATTAGATAACGTAACTACATTTGTACAGATACTCATGGGAAAATGTTCAGAAAATGAAAACTCAATCACGTATTCTTTCTATAATGCCAAAGACGTCGGAGATTTTGATGCTCAGCGACTTAATGATATGTACTGAGAAATAACTCAAAATTGATACCAATTTACAACATTTTATAATGTAATTTTGAAGACCATATAAGTGGAGATTCTTATATATAATGTGTGACATCTTGCCCGATTATGACGTCAAATATTTTTTTTTGTTCAACAAGTCCGCGTAATTTTTGAACGGCCCTCGTACATTGTCCTTGATTTAATTCGCATTTTCGTGACCACCACCATCCCTTATTTGATAAGAAAATGGATACGAATGTCTACAAATTTCGTATTTGACTTTCTTTCAAGGAAGAGGATGCTATCTTTACACATTATATATACATTAATTTATAATCAATTATTTAAAAAAATGGAATACAGCATGCGATTTCAAAAAAAATTATGGTCTCCTTGTTTCGGTGTCTAATAGTGAATACCTTAATTTATGACACTACTGTGTCAAATACGAATGTTCTCTCATATTTCGTTCAAAATTGAAAAGTACTAAACAAAATTAAAATGTTTGAAAATAAGGTCAAGCAAAAGTTTAAATCGAAAACCCTATTTGATTAATATTTAGTTTTGTAAAATTGTTGAAAAGTAAGTCAAACTTTAACACCAGTGTCTCCGTGTAATTTTTGTTAAATAGCTTGTCAATGTAATGTACATAAGAAGTATAAATGCAATATCTTATGTTTGTCTTTTCAACATTAATTTTCATTTCCCAGACTTATAACAATGAACAGCAGATATGTAGGGCAACTGCCATGGATTGGGTCCTGACTAAGCTCCCTCTATAACAACACATGCATATTTAGAGGTCATATATCTCCTTATTGAAAAAGTATAAACAAGGTTTAAGTTTTTTGACGAACATAAAGATTAAAAAAAAACAGAGTAGAATGAACGTTAATGTTCCCTCTCTTTTAGCGAAAGTGGGGGGCAATTTAGCCAATGCTATATGATAATGGATTTATGAGTTGTAGAAGGAAAAGCAAACATATACAGACTGCTCATCTATAGTGTTGACATCCAAAACTCTGCCATGCATCTTTCCCGTTGGTACTGAATTTAGATGAAACATCCAGTATCGGTACAGAATATATACAAGAAATATATGACGAAAATAAACATTATATCTCTTTAAAAAAAAGAAAAAAAACGTCATGGACGAATTTGTTTTTTGGGGAAAAAAAAAGAGTTTATAAAATAATACAGAGCTGGCTTTTTGCATGTGTGTTTTGATGAGGTGACATAAACTTTCAAAAAAAATGCTATATTTGAATATTTGAGTTCATTGTCTGCAAATGACATTTTTAATTTGAAATACCTTTATTATTCTTTGGACCGTTCACGGTAGCTCAGTCGGTAGAGCGCTCGCTTTGTGATCGGGAGGTCGTGAGTTCGTATCTCGGCCGCGACTGACCTAGTCGTTAAAATTGGAAACAACTGTTCCTTCGCCATGCGCTCGGCACTTTGAGGTGAAAGTTTCGGGTCCTTCGGATGAGACCTTAAAAACGGAGGTCCCGTGTCATCGGCAGGCGATGGCACGATGAAGATCCCTCACTGCTCAATGCTGAGTGCCGAGTAAAGGTCAAAATTTGAAGCCCTTCACCGGCATACGGTGACGTCTCCATATGAGTGAAAAATTCTCGAGAGGAACGTTAAACAATATATACAACAATATTATTCTTTGGGTTATACAATTAATGGAAAAGCTTATGGAAGGTTTACAATTATTGTTATTTCCTATCTAGCTTGAAACACAAGCTTTGGTGGGTGTAAAATTCCGTTCACCCGACTTCAACCGGGGGTAAAAAAAACGTGACGTCACAATGCATAGTTTCTCTTTGATAAAAAGCAAAAAAAAACACATGAAGTCATGATGCATTGAAGAACGTAGTTATCTTATCGATACATTGATTAGATTCTGATGTTTACAACGAATTTTTAGGGGTAAAAGGGAAATAAATTCGTTATCCAGGTCCAATTAAGGGTGTTCGGCCTCAGGGTGTATGGAATAAAACCCGGGGTAAGTCTCCATACACCCTTGATTGGACCTGGATAACTAATATTATACATGTGATGTTCATTTGATAGCATGACCTCCCTGCCAGTGTTTTGATGTATTGAATGGTCAAATGCTTCCCACACTTTATAACCAAAATACATGTAGAATGTTAATATTATCTTTCAAAAATGTTTTTTAAGTTAAATTTACCTTTTGAATTGCAGATAGTTGGTGAGATTGGATATTAGACGAATGTGAAAGTAGCCATGGTATTCTACATTTCGTACATGCTTTAAACGCATCTGCCATTGCACCAAGTTCTACCACTTTCCTTCCTTCTCTCCATTCTAAGGTTGATTTTGATGTACCTGTCTATTCTGATATCCCTCTTCATGATTCGATGTTTGCAAAATTCGGGATGTCTAGATTAAAGATATATCACAAAAGGCAGGCACACTGAGAAAAATCTTTTAAAAATTTTAAACAGATATAAATTGTCATTCAGCTTCAATTAATTAAAAAAAAAAAGCATCTGAAGTGGTTTCTCATTATGGGGGAAAATACGTCGTTAATTTAGTATATAAAAATTGGACTATTAATAAATATGAAAGAAGTTAATCAGCATTTGACTCAGTGAAAAATTGTTTTTTCATAGTGACACTGTATTGTAAAGTTTAATTTTGGGCTACCTGCAAAACATCATGTCGACCTGTGAATTGGCTTTTTAAAGCAAGAAAAAAATGGGGGTGACAGACTGTGCTCAGCCAAACATTCTTGGTTACTTTAACCTGACAATAAATAATCTAATACGTGCATTAATGAGTATTAGGTACAAACCTGCACAAGTTGTTGACGTCCCGTCATCGTCTCTGTAATATAGCGATGATTGAGTTATCTAACGGACGTCCAGTTCCAGGAGAATTTAAATAGACCCCACACAATCCTCTTTTCTTTGCCACGTTGACATTATGCTCCAGAATGAAATCTGCGCTTCTTCGTCATTTTGATAACCGCGCACGATCGTCATTGTTATTGTTTACAATGCCGAAAAGGGTATTAAATTATGTAAAATGTAATACAATCAGTGTATACATTTTATCCAAATGAATAATGTTTTCCATATATTTTACTGATTTTAACTATTTCATAACTAAATAACAAAGAATTGGCCGTAGAAATCACAAGCGACTAACGATATCAGGATAGATTTATGTCGATCGGATTTGCTCAGAAAGTTCAAATTTGTCAGTTCCATACTCCGTTGAGAAGTTGCATATTTTCAATGTAAAGGCAAAGGAATATCATTTAAGTGATTCACAATCGATTGCTGTCGATGGTACAAATTCTGGTATTCGTGTATTTTTCAATTAAATGTACATAGTACATGGTAACATGATATCTTGTTTATTTTTTTGTAAAGTAGTCGGATGAATGATAAGTTACCTTTGCAAAATGGTGGAAGATAACAACCCTCTCTACAACCGTACTTATCACACTGCCCAGTTATGTTGCATTCATTTTTACACATACCACATGGAACGCATTTTTCGCCATATTTAAAACGTGGGCAACCTATAATGAACAATCTGAAAAGTCACCCTGACTGTAGATTCATTGTACTTCGTATATGACACATTATCATTATAGTAGGAATTTTTTTATTTTGTATTTCCCATAAATAAAACCACATTCTGAGTCTTTGTGTTTTAATATTAAAGACGTGTAAATACGTAATATTCCAAACACAAGCTGATCACATACAGATATTTTGATATTTGCAGCGATGTGCATCAATTGCAACTTGCAATAATTCTATTTTTGTAAAGATAAGACAACTTAATCAATATTTTCAACATCCATAATTAGAGGAACAACATCAATTCCAAACAGTAAATTTGATCTTTAAAGGAGTTTTTAAAAAATGAAATGAAAACATATTCTTAAAAAGAAATAAAGAAACTGCTTTCAAAGACATAAATTATCAAAATTATTTTTCTTTATGTAAAGGAACATGATAAAAAAAACTTCTATTCTTGGGATGAACTTTTGCACAATAAAAAAAAACACCACCCTTTCCTTTATAGAACTTTCATCAGAATAGAACAGAAATTCCTGTGAAAAAATTTGGGCTTAATAGAAGCAACAATTTTTTTATATTTGTAAACTTTACAACAGTACCAAAAATGTCATACCGTAAACCTCAACTTCACAAATTTCCAGCATGACACCAAGTGGGTCGTTCTTCTTGTCATTATAAATCGTTACATATTGCGCTAGACTTGTACAGTTGACTTCAAGCACCGTATCTAGAGACACATTCCCCGCATCTTGATAGCATGTGTCCTTTTTATCTATTTCTGACATTTGAGATGCAAGAATGGAAAATCCATTAAGTCTAAAAGTTGAAGGACCTAAAATGTGCAATGGAAAATAATTGAGATTGCATAAACTGTAAAAAAAAATATTTCCTTTCAAAAACATCTCAAGAAATTTCGGTTCTTCTCTGTTGACAAAAATAACCAGCAGATAAATAATTGGGATTTCTGAAAAATGTCCTTGATATTCATAAAATAATGTGCATAACCCTCTGCACGTTAAATCATTACAGTTTATAAGATTATGTAGAGAGTACAACCCATGCATTTACAAGACTCTTTGAAATGCCAAAGTCTTTGAAACTTGGATCTTATTCGGAATCAAAAGATAAAAGACTACGCATGAATGAAAGAATTTCTCAAATTAAAGTTTCATTTTTAGCATTACCTAAATAACAATAATTTCAAGGAGAAAAAAAAGACGCCATTTGAACGTTTTAAATCACTTAAGTATTTTGAAAGAGAAAAATAATCAAAGCCCAGATAACACATTAGTTATATTAAATTTGTTATACACTGTATGTTTAGTTGGATAAATAAAAACTACTTACGGTTTTGGCGAAATATATTGCCCCTGTACCATATTTTCACACTTTTCAAATTAAAAATGGCTCCAAGATCAATTTGTAACCAAGCCTCTGACATTCTAATATCTGTGTGCATACAGTACTTATCATGTTGATTGAAATTTCTGTCAATAGATTTGTATGCTTTTCGATCTCTATATGTAGAGCTGCTTTTAACTTTCGTTTTGTTGGTATCTATGAGCTGGTCTTTAGGAAAAAAAAGAAAAAAAAGGTTTTGATATAGATCAAGAAATTAGCAAAAATACTAATAATAATATGAATTATTCATAAAAATTATTGAT
Organism: Saccostrea glomerata; assembly: GCA_003671525.1. Classification (NCBI taxonomy): domain Eukaryota; kingdom Metazoa; phylum Mollusca; class Bivalvia; order Ostreida; family Ostreidae; genus Saccostrea; species Saccostrea glomerata. The sequence continues at coordinate 103,759 of PRKT01001042.1, read as the reverse complement.
ATGATGTACAAGAATACTTTAGTTAAAATAAAAATAATGAACAGAAGGACCTGAGAGGCTAAGTGCTTATCTCGATGAATATACATGCATATCAATGCTAGATCTGTAAATAAGGATTGATTTTATCATAAAAGAGTAACGAAATAGGCATTCGATGAAATTTCACTGAAATATATATAGCATCATTCGGCAAAGCACGGATGAGTTGAAAGATATCTAAAAATCGATTAGCAGTTCACTTAAATATAACATTGCCTCAAATTTACTTTAAAAAACATAAAAGACAAGAAGACTGCATTCATAATGGTTGCTTTGCAAAATATAAGATCCAAAATTAAAAACAATTACCTGCTTCCCAAACCCTAATGCATGTATATCTACATGTATTTTGAAAATACGAAATTTTTCATACATAAAATAGTTTCTTCTGCACATTGTGCCATATATATATATGTATACATACAAGGGCTGTTTGAAAATTATTGAGATATTTTGTAAATTTTTCTTTGAAATAACCTTCTTTCGGTGAAAATTTGCATATACTTTTGACAAATATGAATAATTCACATTAGCAAAAAATATTTTACAAATATTTGATTTCTTCTCTCCAGTGGTAAATAAATGTGTCAATGGTACGGGTACGAGTCGCAGTCACGAAATCAGATATTGAAAATATGTACCACCAACTTTGAAACTGCCGGCGGACCCATAATAAGAGCGAAATAATTCGATTTATGTGTGTAATTTTTAAATTTATCTTGGACTTAAAGTTGATCAGAAATACAAAGATCATTTGAAAATTAGGCGTGCTATAGAAATCTGATAACGAGGAAAAAATGGATTTTGACGTCAAGGTAGAACATTGAGCAAACCTAAAATATTGTGTAACGCTATGATAAACTCTTTCCCAAACTGACCAACTTGCAAAAACAAGAACATTAAGAAAAGCATGTATAGGGATTTGTGATTTCATTGGTACAGTACCCGCATCGTTATTCTTGACAGGATACACGATACGATAGGATACACGCACGATACGATAGGATACACGCACGATACGATAGGATACACGCACGATAGGATAAACGCAAAACACGATAAACGCAAAACACGATACACGCAAAACACGATAAACGCAAAACACGATAGACCTGATAAACGATCTTCACGATAGGATAAACGCAAAACCTGATAGGATTGTTTCAAAATGCGGAACGTTTTCTGACAAGACGAAAATATTATTTTGTTTAGTGACTGCAATATGTCAAATTAAATACTTGCAAACCTTCAAATCTAAATTATAGAGTACATTTAATTATTATATTTAAAAAAAAAAGATCACTGGATTTTTAGAAAAGTTGTTTATTTATATATATATTTTGACAATGATTAAATGGATTATGAAATGGAGACTGTATGTTTTTTTTAATTTCTACTCAATGGTATGGATTTACGGTTATTTGTGTAAATGTTGAAATTCTCATCTTAATGTTGAAATATGATTCCTTTAATTATGGATATTCCAACATACATGTAATTGTTGCACAAAAATCCCTTACATAATTATATGCCGTTTCTCACGGGTACTATAATTATAAATTTATGAAACTCTATCAGTATAATTATTATCTTTAAAAAAATATGCATTTGTACCTAATGAATTTATATACAAGAATAAATTTATTTCTCGGAAGAAATTTATGCAAATAGATTAAATATTTGTATTTAATGTATAAAGCTACAATATGCGATGTATCCGAAAATGGCAATTAAATATTAGAATCTTAGGGAAAATAAAACATGAAGAAGACCGGCCGAAAGAACGGTCCAAAGAAATCGGCTTTAAAGAACTATATAGCTCAAGAAAATTAATTTCCTGAGTAGAAATCTAAATAATTGTTAATATAATGGCGCTCTTGGGGGGGGGGGGGGTGTATACACCGTGAATTACCGAAAAGTATCCTCTAGTGACGAAAATCTGATAAATATTTAATTTTAACCAAAAAATCATACAATTCGATGAATTAAAAAAACCCAGGGAATCGATCTTTTCATTTCAAAAATTGATTCTTTGCTTGTCTATGATATGATTATTTAATTGATTAATTAATTTATTATTAATTATTTAATTAATTAATTAAACGCAAAACACGATACACGATAGAACCTGATAAACGATCTACTCGATAAACGCAAAACACGATAAACGGAAAACACGATAGAAAACGCAAAACACGATAAACGGAAAACACGATACGATAGGATACGATAAGATACACGCACGATACGATAGGATACACGCACGATAGGATACACGCACGATAGGACACGATAGATATGTAAAGAATAACGATGCGGGTACTGTATATATTTTTTCTAACCACTAATTCAAAAAGGGTGAAATTAAATGCTTCGTTCGACCATAGATTATCATAGAACTAATAACGTTGTCCTGCATTGCTTGAATCGGCACTGCATGATGCTAAGGCATCCTGTAATTACCCGGTATGACATTTGAAAAATTTACACTGGTGAAGCAACAGTTAAAAATCGTTTCAGAAAAGAGACTGATTTTTTAATGTTAAACTTGATAACAAACAGAGAAGAGTAAACGCTTCCGGATCATTTCACATGTAAGAACATCTCCGGCTGATGTGACGTTAAATTGGCGTAGGAATTCTGCTTTTGGTCGATAGGCATGTACATATGTTTAAAATTTCCGTGAAAGAGAACTTTTTCATACTTCGGGTAATTTTATTCGTTCATTATAAATGTTGATGAATTTTCATAAATTTATACATGTATCTGCCTTTTATATATGAAGTTAAAGTTAATGTCTCAATAATAGAATAGCCCTTGTATGTTAACTTGATATAAAAGAAAAAAAAATGGTTGAAGAAAGGTAGGGGAAACAATGACGATTTTTTATTATTAATTATAATAATCATGCAATCTTCATAAAGGAATGGGTTTCTTTCGCTTGGGTATGTGACAAAAGCTAGTTTGAATAATACACCCCTCCCCAATCCCACAAAAATAGTAGAATAATGAAACTAATAGTGACGATATAACATATGTCTAGGGACATCACACGCTACTTTATCGAAGGAGAAAACAATATTAACTGTTCAATGTTGGATTGGGATATCTTTCGCCATGGATCTACATTTCGATTTGCTTCTTGGTAAGATCAGCTTGAAAATAAAAGGGAGACAGTATGTGCAAATTTTCATAAAGAAATCTTTGTAAGAACAAAGGTGTCTAAAAAAGTTAATCTTAGTTATACTTTTCATATTTAATTAAATAATAAAACGAATATTTAATTGATTATACCAAACATGAATGTAAAGTGGTCTTTGTATATTTCTTTAACTTTTATTTTTGTACACTACTTCATAAATAGGCCATGAGTATTGATATTTATTATTGGACTACAAATTACAAAAATGATCACCATTTAATGGTTTTATTTATTTGAACTCGTATCAGAATAGATAGTAAGAAATTTTCCATTCAACATCTAACGTTGACTTTTGGAAATGCATAAATATAAACATTGGCAAGCAAAATGATATTTTTTTCCAAAAAGAACAAAATTTCTATTCCATTTCCTTTGTAAAAGCCTGACAAACCAAATGCTCAACAGCTATCAGTTACATTGATTTCGTGAATTGTTTTTAAAAAGAATCTGATATAATTTATATCCCTTTAAGGATAAATAACACAAACAATTTTTTTTTAGAAATCAACATTATTTCTCATAGATTTACATTTAAATTGACAACCTGAATGTTTACAAAGTAGAGTGGGAGAATTTTGTAAGATTTTGTCATAATGTTAAAAAAATTGTGCAAAATTTTGTATGGAATTATATAGAAGGCAAAACATAATAAAGAGGCAAATAGAAAATTATGTGAAAGGATTGTCTTATGAATGGTTTATATATAAATTATAACTAAACCTAAAATTGAATCTTTCTTTTAACCTTTTACTTTTTCAAGTATAGATAAAAGATCTAAGCACCAAGGAAAACCTACGATTTCTTTATATTTCAGGGATTTATTATGTATATTTATACAAATCAAAATCAGTCAAAAAATATGTATCAACCCGCGCATCCATTTTTTGTTTGTGGTAAGTACCCTTAACACCCCTATCCCCCCACACCTCTAAGAAACAATTTTACATTTAAATAATGGCTTTCACCTTTAGAAAACTGAAGGTTTTTTTTGAAAAAAAAATAAAAGCGCAAAATACCTACCATAACATATTGCAAAATGAAAATTAATCCAAATGCATGATAGTAAAAGAATAGACATATAACGCTCCATCCCTGTTCACAGAAATAGGAAGAAACTTCATATACAATCACGTCAAGTGTAGTCTACCAATTCCTGATAAGTGTCATTTTCCTTTCCTAACTGAACACTGGACTACAAAGGCAAAAAATAAACTCCCTTTTTAAAATTATCTGTAATGTGTGTTGGGTTCTCCATAATGACAATTACAAGTCTTCTTATATTAGTTCATTAGGACAGTAGGACTGTATTCACCTTAAATCATTCAAGGACAAAAGACGATTTGATTCATTTAGAAAATCTTATTCATAGAAATAATGTAACATTAACAATCAAAAATCATAAAAAAGCACAAAAAATTAATATTTACTATCATGTGTTTGTTTAATTGCAAAGTCTATTTGTACATGTAGTCATTATTTAGTTTTCGCTCATTCGTACAAAATTGAAAGCAAATGCTTAAGAAGGTCCGTGTAACACTTAACAATTCAAAATTCTAAAACGATATAGAGTTTTAGAATGTTAAAATATTAGTTCAAATATCTAACTTTCAAAAACTCAAACTGATTTGGTATAATGAAATTTAATATTTTAGTTCAAAAATCTAAATTTTCAAATTTCCAAATAGGTTTTAGAATTTTTATATTTTAGATTTTTACCTTAATTTTTCAAAATTCAAATTACCAAAAACGATTAATGGAATTTAAACGTTTGAGTTTTTAGTCTACCGTTTGTTCAGAAAGTTTACACTTAACAATCTAAAGTTCGGTAATATTTTTCGTCTTTCGATTATTTGAAATTAGCTTCAAACTTCTAAAATCCACCTTTGAAACGTTTATGATTTTTAGAAATTTGGAATTTTGGTTCAAATGTTAATTCTAATAACTTAGCACTTTGAGTTTTTAGAATTTTACTTTAAATATCCAAAATTTAAACCAGGTATAGATTTCCATATTTTGGATATTTGAAGTAAAATTCTAAAAACACAAAATTTACAAACGTTTTTTGGTTATTTAACAGTTGAGTTTCTATATCAAAATCCTAAATTTCTAAAAATCTAAAACGTTTGAAAGTTGGAAGTTTGAAGTAAATTTTAAATAATCAAAAGACGAAAATGTTATCGAGTTTTAGATTGTTAAGCGTAAACTTTCTAAACAAACGGTAGATTAAAAACTCAAAAGTTTAAAATACAAAATGTGTTTTTGGAAATTTGAATTTTGAATATTTAAGGTAAAAATCTTAAAACTCAAAATGTTAAACCTGTTTGGAAAATTGAATTTTTAGATTTTTGAACTAAAATATTGAAAAAAAATCAGAAAAAAGTGATTCATTTACGTTAAAGATTATTAAACAGTTATATTCAAACATTAATTTATATCGGACGGCCTCTTATTCGTGACAACTATAAGGTAAACGAACAATACTAAGAGGGATACTTCAGAACATAATACTTGGATATATCGAAAGCTTTTTGTTCAGCGCAGTACAATTAGGGTAACAAATGGAAATGTGAGCAATCTTTTAAGATAAAAATCAAATATTTTATAGGGATGGCGGATTATTTTTAGGACTGATATCAAGGAAATGTAATATGGCTCAAATCTACATGCTGATGCCATTTAGATTTTTAATTTAAAAATTCAAGTTAACGGCCTTTTATTGAATTATTTTATTTTATATTTTATATTTTATTTGAGAACAAAAGGCAGTTTTTATTGTAGAAAACTGTATGTAAAAGTAAGTTTTATAGAGTCTACAGCTATCAAGCAGTTTGAAATAGCCAATATTTTCATTTTGTGGTATTTTAATGACTATTTTGTGCGACGTCGTAGTTAACATTTCTTGTAAAAATTAGGTTCCGCCTCCTTACTGTAACCTTAACTGTGCTGTGTATAAATATTTTTGATATTGCCAAATGTTTCCTTTTAGCTTTCAAAAATCCCAAATTATCAAATGCAACAAGTGGAAGATAAAGTGAGCAGGTTTAGAGTAAGTAAAGACTAATTCAATCACGTCTGACTGATTTAACTCGACGAAGTTGTTTCAGCATGGACATTTTACCATTTTGTACTTCTGTTCTTTTAATAGGAAATGCAACTTAAGAATTGTACAAAAAAAAAAAAACCTACGAAAGTTCTTACAGGTCTCGACATCCTGAATTTCCTTGGATTTTATATATTATATATATTTCATTCACCTTCTTTACATCTAATCTTTTATGAATATTTTGACATTTTTATGCATTATGTCGCATTTAAACATTAGTTATTGCTGAAAAATTTACGTTAGCGTACCTCTTTGGTCATAGAAAATAAACTCGGTAAAACTATTTTCTTTAGACCAGCTGTTTGCTTTACTGTGACATATAAAGCCTTGCGTCACAGTTTGTCAGGTTAATGTTCCTAATGTTCAATCTATAGTTACAACATTATTAATCTGTCTTTCAATTAAGACAACATATTTTTTTAAATGACATTCATACATTATTCTCTCAGATTTGGATAAAAAATATACACAATATTAATAAAGAACCTAACTATAAACTATGCCCAGGAAAATTAGAATTTACTGATTTTTTGAATACTTTTGGAAAAAAAATATTAACTCTACATGTTGAAGAAATCAAACATTTAATGGGAAAAAATGTGCTGAGGAGACAAAAGTATAAACTAAAAACATCACTGAATATCATCAGGTATATTATATATGTTTTTTTTATACACATGTATGATTGTTCCAAAAAGCTATTATTTAGTCAAAGGAAAAACACAGAGGCCAAGAACTCCTTGCCAAATAGGCACTGTTTCTAACTTTCTTTTGCAAATAAATTGTTTTCTCCACACACATTTTACGTCATCGCATATTCCATTTAGACAGAGTTGTACACAGTCGGAGTTTCTGTCGTTACTAGGCTTCCCAGAGGGCCAGTTGGAATATATTACTTTGGTATTCTTATTCCATGTAAAATATATCCTTCTTTGTCGATATCTGTTGCCCCTGTCCAACTTGAGCATGAACACAAATACATATGTAAGGGCACAGACCTGCTCGAACACATGGCAAAGAGCTATGATCACTTAATGCATAGAATGGCCCTGTGTATATACCAATTTAGGGACTAACACATTCTACGTTCTACTTCAAACATCACGATAAAAGAGAGATTTTTTGCTTTCATTTTCAGTAAAGAATTTTCTCCAAAAAGTCCAAGAATAGGATAACAGGTTCTATGTTCTTGTATTTACACAAGAACAAGTATACTCCAGTACTTTCGGAGAGGAAAAATAATAATAGCACAATCCTTGATCCAAAATAAGAAATATATATCGGAATCCTCAGAAACAGTTCTATCATTTGATCATTATATATTTTATCATGTCAGAGGTTGCGCTCTGTGTGAAATATCGGAAAATAGTTTTAAAAATCTACCGTTTAGTAGGATATTTAGGTAACGAGGAAAATGATGCAATTCATGACGTCATTAAGCCTTTTCTAGCGCGAATGTACGTCATTTAATTGCTATTTTTTCAATCGCATAGCGTCTAAATGATATTCCACAAAAAAAAAATATGTGAAAAATATGGTTTGTCAATATTGTGTCATTTTATTACAACACTGCACAGCAAATACGGATAAAGAATTTTGACTTTTTTTAAAGAGTAAATTTAATGTTAAAAGTATACCTCTTATGAAAATTTTAAAAATCCTCACTTTGATTTGGAAGAGGTAGAAAACCCTCATTAACCCAAGTATTTTCCACTTCAGATTCTATATCCAGTAGGTGTGCATTATTCCGTTCACACTGTTTCTAAATTAATTGCATAGGAAAATGCACACAGTAATACAATGTGTATTCCCTAGGCACATGCGATTTATCAATTAACGCTTAATTTCGCAACAAGCAGCCCCCTTGAAAAAAAATTACAAGCTTTTAATTTTCAAGGTGCTGAAACCTATATAAACTTTTAATAAAATGTCATTGGAGAATTAGGTATATACTGCAATTTGTTATGAACTAGTCTTGGCCCGTTATAAAATGCTCCAGCAAACACGAAATCTACAGTACATGTATATAGTTGACAATGAAAAAGAAACAAATGTTATTTACACCATGACTGATAGTAGAACTTGGGTATAATCCTCATTCTAATTAAGATTAGATTTTTTTTATGTCTCCAAGTAGTACAGCTTTTAAAACATGATTGTGACGTAAACCTTTTGTTTGTGTTGTCCATTCTATAGCTTAGTGTTGAATTAACTCCCTGAACAATCCATTAAGTTACCTGTAAGTGTCCATTCTTTTTGGAAAACTGTCCATTCCTTTAAGAATGGACAGTTTTTTAAAATAAGAATGGACGGTTAAAAACAAACAGAATGGACAGTTAAAATAAACAGAATGGTGAGTTACAGGTAAACCTGGAAAACAAAAACAAATTAATATATTAAATAAGATTTAATGTACATGTAAATAACAAAAAGAACTTGGAGATATAAGTTAATCCAGAACACAGTGTCTGCATCGGATCTGTTCAATTTTACACATTTAAATCCATGAGTAATGCACATTATTTTAATTCACAAAACTTGTATTGAAATGACAAAATTTGCACATTTGATTAAGGTTTTGGAAGCACCGTTCCACGAGAAGAATCCATTTTAAGCTTGGTTGTGTGCATCTTTTGGTTTCAATTCGATTTCGATTCTGCCATATATTCTCTCTATCGGAGGGAAACATGTTTGCCTTTACAACGCAAAATATAAACTGATTTTGAGGAGCTGAATTCTTATATAAAAACTAACATCCCCCGAAATCCACCTGTAAACGTCCATTCTTTAGACAAAGACCTTTTGTTATTTGCAACTGGAAACACAATGGCTAATCGCTATTCAACAAATTGCTATGCACCCCAAGCTTACCTGTAACTGTCCATTCTGTAAACAATGAATTTATAGTATGTGTGCTTCCTGTTTTGCACATTTTTGTTAAATTTCTCAGATCAAAGAGAATCATGTTTTAAGTAGGAGAAAGGCCTCAAACTGTCTATTCCATGGCCCTCGATTAGTTCTTTCTCTCACAGAATGGACAGTTTTCGGCCTTTCTTCTTTACTTAAGTCACCTGTAAGTGTCCATTCTTTTTTGAAAACTGTCCATTCTTTTTAAGAATCGACAGTTTTTTTTCAAACAGAATGGACAGTTAAAAACAAACAGAATGGACAGTTAAAACAGACAGAATGGAGAGTTACAGGTAAACCTTAGCATGCGCACAAGAGGGAAACAAAAACAAAATATATTAAATGGTTCAATATAAAAAAAGCAGCTTAACGTGTCACTTCTTTGTAAAATTCTATTTCTTATGTTCTCCCTATTTTGGATTGTTGCTTTACAAACCATGACATCTATACTTTCTACTTACTAATAGAAATTTTCACATAATTAATTTCATTTAAGTCAAAAGATGATTTTTATGACACCAATCAGCCAAATTCAGCTGTCAATGGAATTTTTCTCTTCAAATAAGGATGAATACGCCAAAAATTATATGAATTTTTTTCTGAAAAATCATGTATGCATAAAGTAAATGTTAGATGGAATATATATTGGAATAAAAAAAATATGAACCCCATCTTCCATTTAACTGATACAGCATTAAATATGACTGTACAAGAAATTTGTGTCATTGGTGTTACTATTTTTGTTTTTGCTCGTAAGAGTTATCATTCCTGATAAGAGAATATAAACAGTCCTAAGTCATATTACATCACTTCTAACCAAAAGCAACAGAAAAAGTTCTTTGATATTCATGATCAGTACATATTGATGGACTTCAGAAGTAAAGAAAGTAGACTAGTACAATTTTTTTTTGTCAGTGGTGTCCCCATCGTTATTTCAAAACGATTTTAGATATTCATTGAACTCTTTTACGTAAGATGTTCTTTAGGTGAACTGATAGCAATGTGGACAAAACTTTTTCTTTATCAAGGGTAAACAAGAGATACCGGATCATTTTATGACTAATACGTCATTGGTGTTACTGATATTGGCATTACTTCCCAGAGTTTAACATAAATGACAGAAATTGTTACAAACCAATGATAAACCAACACTGTATTTATTTCAGCTTTTACCGTGCATTTTATACAGTATACATGTGGGGCTTTATTGAAGAAAAATATGAGAAAAAAATAACGTTTGCAACAGGGGGTTTTCTCCTTTAAATTTTTTAAAGTTATCTATACATATCTACATAAATCACTTATTCTTTAAATGATTAAATGACAGTACATCTCATATAGCTCTGCATTATTCTATGGTCACAATGGGAAAAGTCTCTGTCACTGGTGTTACCAGATTTCTATTTGTTATAAGATCATTTTAAGTATGAAATCCCAGAAACTTATTTCATTTTTGTATGTTAGCCATGCAGTGTATTTTGTCTTTCACATGAAGTTTCATTCTATATTATGTTTAATTGCTAATTGTTAAGTGCTTAGTCATTGGTATTACTAATTTCGATCATTGGTGTTACAGTTGAGTCAGTGGAGTAACCAACCTAAAACTTGATATTTTTTACTTTAAATAAGTTTAAATGTAAGAAATAACTTTATAGTACCTAATTCCACTCCTTCAATAAAATTATAAGCTATTGTTATATTGATTTATACACACAAGGTACCACATTTACAGCACAGTTAAGCGTGTGTCTATTAATTTTTATCTCATGTCAATCTCCAAATATGATTGAAAACTAAATTTTCATCACTGGACAACGATACTTTTGGACTTATTAGTAAACTTGAATAATCCTAGTAAATGTTTATCATAGTTTGCAGTCATACGTTTTTAACTCGATTCTATACAACAAAATTTTATAAGGTAACACCAATGACAGAAAAACACAGTTTGATAATATTTACGAGAACATTATGAAAAAAAAGCTTCCCTACTGTTTGCTAAATGTTGTTTTCCCAAAATATTTCCCATAATATGTTAACATGGTGCTAAATGTGTAATATAAACTTAAGAAAAATATACCAAGCCAGGTGAGTTTTATTTGGAAAAGCTAAATGGTAAAAATAAGCCTTTGTGATATTGCTATTTTTTTGTCATTTTGATCTTCCTCTTAAAATTCACCTGGCTTGGTATATTTTTCCAAAGTTTATTTTACACTTTAAGCACCAAAATAACATATTCTGAAATTTGTTTTCACCTATAAACCTTTACTGAATGTGATTTGTCTATATTTGTTTTCTTATTGAAATATTATTAATATTTTCCAAGTCTTTCTCATATTCCAGTTCTTAGGAGAAAAAGTTCTAAGAACCATCCCTTTTTCTAAACTTTTGACATGATATTAAATCGTTTTCAAAGAAAAAAATTGTTTGTATCATCTGTCCTTAAGTTCATGGTGATACATGTACATAATTCAGTAACTGTAATTTGGAACTGTAAAGAATGTTGAAAAGTACCTGACTGGTGATTTATATATATTTATGAATATTTATGAGTCTTACTAAGACGTATTACGTTTCATCATTCATTTTATTTTTTCAACATTTCTTTAATTGCTTAAAAAAACAATTAGATATGTGGCAAGTCAAATTTATTTTTGCAAAATATATTCATCAAACTACATCAGTGATTCTGCATCCCCAAGAATAAAAGAAAGAGTATGCGTGGATCTAGGCAGGTGGGGTTACGGGGAGGGGGTTAAGAAAGACAGGCGGTACCATGGGGAGTTATGGCAAAAAATGAATTGCAAAAATGCAAAGGCCTCATGAGATACCGCCCAGAAATTTTAACTTTTACACACACATACAAACCCTCACACCCAGTGTGTGTATCTATCGACAACTTATACCTATGACCTTTAGAACTTGAAATTGATAGCATTCTTTCTTACAACATAGGGAATTGTGGTATTAAATTTTATTGCAAAAGTCTAAACTTTAGGAATTTCGAAAAATCACGCGGAGACAAAAGTCTTATAATATTCAAACTTTATTAATGTGTTTCTTGAGCTTTGACTTTTAGAGTCAGAATAGGCCTTTCTTAGACCTGGGAATTTGTTCTGTAAAACTTTAATCGGAAACGAAAATGTTACAGATAGACAAAAATACAGACGTATAAACAGCTAAACAGATGCTTAGACAGACAGGCAGACCGAAATTAAAATCACAAACTTTTAGTGAACGCGGACAATAAAAGTGAAAAGAGTCAATAATGGGGATCAATATTGTTTCGGCGTAGAATTGCGACTCGTGTTCGTGCTAGTTATCTTGAATTACCATTGTTTGCATCTTACTGCAGTTACGTTTATCTTTGTTGTTTGTATACTGCACTGACCTGTAAAACTATAAGTCTATAACTAAATTTATTTGGTATTTTACTTTCCTGCATTAGACAAAGTATCATGTTATTATTCTCGCTACCGAGTCCTTTAAAGCATGCGTCCGTCTACACCGGTGTCAACTGATAACACTGAACAGTGACTAAGTTCTGCCCTATTTATAGGGGTCTGCAGAGTAGCGAGAATCGGGAGCAAAAATGGCGGACACATTCCTTTAACGGATCGTGTTCAGCTTTGAGGTGGCATCGCGTCAGTTTAAGCGAATGGAGATCGACGTTGTACAATATTCCTGCACATTTGGATGTTTGCATAAAGCACTTCAAAGTACAATCGGTTAGGCTAATTTTTTCGATAGAGTCAGTGAAGTAAAGGTTATGTACTGGTTATAAGTTTTCGAAAGGAAAATCTCTTATCAATCGAAAATCCTGCATTGTACAAAAAGAATATTCATCGAACACACTCAACAATTTAAAAAAGGAAGTAAAGCTGTTTTCTTTCCACATCTTCACTGATTTCTATTAATATTCTCACAGTTTGAGCATTATGTTCTGATTATCATGGAAAACGGATTAAAGAGTCAAAATTAAAAAAAAAAATGGAGTTGAAATGCATGGTCATACTTATTTTTATTTTTTTGTACCAATCCTGCTCAAGTGTTTTCTATACATCACTACACAAATAGGTGACAATCCCTTGATAAAGGAAATAAGGATCTCTCTTCAACATAAAATTTGGGACACTCCAATTCACCAGAAAATTAAAATATTTGATAAAATGAGTAAATGATTTGATGTGACGTTTTTAATGTATATGTATTCCGTTTTTTGGTGTCATTTTGTGCTAAAGCCAACTGGATTGGAATTGATTTAAGCGATAATGAGATTTTTAAAAAAGTTGATATAGCTAACACTTTTTTTTACTCAGAAACGCACTGGCATACCCATTTTTATTGACAAACTTAGTCTAGTTAATTACTGTCCATGTGCTGTCATTACTGAAAAACTTACAAAAACTACGCACTAACACTTGATTTCCATCTACATTTTAAAACCACATTATTCACGATCGGTGGCATTTTATCCACAAAATCTCTGTTGAATACAAAAACCAGTTCAGTTTTAATTGATTAGTTATTTCAATACCAGTGCTAAATATAAAAAAAAAACCTAATTTCAGCTCTTGAAATAATGTTGTGGACAATATTTTTCATTGATTCCGGGCTATAAAGTATCAAAATATTCAGAAATTGTCTTAGATATGAATAAATGTTTTTAAATCTTTTCTTATGTTTTATGTTTATAAAATCAAGCATATATTTTTTGTAAAATACAATATTTCAGCTGTTACGCACTTGGAAATTGATGAAAAAATACGATTTTGTGTGTGTGTGTGCTTTGTTTATAAACAAATGACCCCCACTCCGGGAAACTCAAAAAGATTTGGTATGAATTTATGAAATGACAGTTCATATTACCCGTAAAAATGCCCACAAAAGAGAGGGGTTAAGATAATTCTCGTTTTCCGTTCATCGCTATGGTGAAAAAAACAACGAGAGTTATCTCTCATTGTTTTCCCAATTAAGAAATGTTTTATGAAAATCCATATATAAATACAATAAAATATAAGACAAATCATTCGAATATCTTACCTTCTGTGAAAATTGACTTGGAAGTAGGCGGGAGAACACAATTATCTTTCGCAATTCTTTCTGACCTTTTTACTGCGGGTGCTGATTAAAATGAAATAATTGTTTTAATTGATATTAGAATCATTATTTCCGTAACTATTGAAATATTTATTACAATCATTATCAAATTCTTCTTTTTCAAAAGTGAACAATACAATAATCTTTAGACTTTAAATGCATTTGAAACATTTATTGAAATCATTGTTTCAATAGTGAACATTATTTCGCGATCTCGACAAAAAGCACACGGCGGGTGTGACCGGTCGGCAGGGGATGCTCACTCTTCCATGGCACCTGATACCACCTCTTATGTTTTCGAAGTCCGTGTTTGCTCTGCTACTATTTTATATTGTTTTATAGACTATTGTTTGGACTTATGTTTTCTTAATTGAAAAATATTTTCAGAAGATTTTTTTAGTGTTAGTAAGATTGATTGATTGATTGACTGTATGTTGATTTACGTCACATTCAAAAATTTTCTGCTCATAAAGGAACGTCAGAATATACCAGTGAAGGGCTTCATATTTTGACCGATGCTTGGCACTCATGTCTATTGAGCAGCGAGGGATCTTTATCATGACATGACACGGGAGCTGCTGGGTTTTTAAGCATCCAAATGACCTGCAACTTCCACTTCAAAGTGCTGAGCACAGGGTGAAAGAACCGTTGTTACCAATTTTTTAATCGACTCTGGTCAGTCGCGCTTTAAAAGATTCTTTTTGATCATTGTGTAGGTTTGCGATCGGTATATCCAAAGCATTCCTTCTTTTTAAATTAACTTTTAATTAAGGCAATAATGTTATGCCGTTTTACAAAATAAAGGTGAAAAAAGAGTCCCTTTTTAATGATACAATTGTGGTCATTGGTACGAGGCTCGTCAAATGATGTCGTTATTTGGTGAATCATATGTCTCTCTGTGAACATAATTATCTTTGAAGTATCAAATTTCTTTATTTGAAATAGACAAAAAATTCAAATTAATTGTGATATCAAAATTATATACAACTACATTGATATATCAAAATATCCTCATAAAGTATAATGCAAACAGATTACAAAACATTTCAATTTAATATTTTGATACATATCTTCATTGATTTCTATTTTCTATTATATTCTATGAAAAGGAAAGCATACCAAATAATATAGTTGGATTTAAAGGATAAATTAACGGTATAAGCATATACATGTACGTGTACATGTAAATATGAACGAAGTTTGGGAAAAAATAACTGTAATCAGTCTCAAAGTCAATAGAATATAACTTAGGAGCAGCCTTTAAAACACCCGAGAAGAGATAAGGTGCGATGAAAACTACACTTTATTTGAAGATTCCAATGTTTTATTGGTTTCCCTTTTTTCACGAAAATAGTTCCCTCATTTCAAATCAATTGGAGAAGTGCCATTTTCTTTCAGTTCAACTTTACGTCTTTTATATGACAGTAAGTCCCTCATTAACTTAATCATTTCTCTCTGATTTGCCAGTTGTTCAGAATACGCACATCTATCTCCTGAATATCCTGGTTCACATAATCCTGAACAAGATCCGGTCACGTGATGACACGGGCTTTCATGTCTACAAAAACCACATTTTTCTTTACATTCTCTGCCATACCAATCAGGGTTGCATGCTAAAAAACAAAAAAAGATAAATGAATAACATTGTTCATTTTGGTCTGAAATACAGTCATCCAATGTAGGTAAAGATTTTGAATACAAAGAAATTATCACATTTTGTGAAAACAATTAATTTCATAGGAAGGTTAATTTCTTTGTGATAAATACATGAAAGGACACTATATAACATGTCCTTTGAAAGAATATTAAGCTGCAATTAAGTAGTGATAAAGGTTATCTCTAAAATACATAAGCAGATATTTAAAAATATGAAGTGTTTGAAACCTCTGTCGCATTTATATCCTTGAAATCCAGATTTACAAAGACTGGAACAGGATCCGTTGATGTGATGACACTGGTCGTTTTCACAGTGACCACACTTGTTTAGGCATCCTTTGCCATAAAACCCCTTGTTACATACTACAAAAGAATGTTTCAGAAAAAAAACAAAAAAGACCACCAGTCTACTCTCATAGAAAATGTTGTATAATCTTAGAATGTTTTATATCACAGACATCCAGGTTTACATAACAAATGCAAGGATACAATCCACCGAAACAATGACATTGCTCATAACTATAAGATTAAATAAACCTAGATCTCTGATTGGCTAAGATGCAACATGGTATAAATATACCACGAAAAAATTTTCATCTAGACCTGGATTTTTAAGAGATAGTACGGTTTTATTTTGCTCTTTTTGACTAAAATTAAATTGGTAAGTACGGTTTTATTTTGATCTTTATGACTAAAAATAAATTGGTAATCCCTAGTTTATACAGATTACCATTGAAATTTTTTTAGAATTGCACCTACCTCTATTCAAATGAAATTATTGTAAAATGACTTATTTCAGTTGGGCCAAATTTTCGGGGTTTTAGTAAAATCTCTTGGTTCGCGGGAATTTGATTTCGTGGATGAAAAATTGTTGAGTATTTATGTATGTAATTTTTTGTGGTGTACATGAATTCGCAGGTCTCTACATATCTTTAAAACATAAAAATGTCATCCTCACGAAAGTTTGTTATTTCACAGTAGCATTCAAGCACATAGAATGGAAGGTGGCTGAATAACAAGGAATTTTTTACTTATATTACATATTAAATTTTTCATTTAAATTACAATCATTCCCCTCCTCCTACCCTATTTGATAAACTAGTTTTGTATTATTTAACTACACATATAAACTACATCTGCGTAATATTATTTATCTCCAAGATATTTGTCATTCTAATTTACCACGGTTTAAAATAAATGAATAATTATAAACATACGTGACAGTTAACAAATCTTAGAAAAAAGGGTTGCATAGGACTACATGTATTTTGTAGTAAAATACACTAAACATATGAGACATTTCAGAATACAGAAAGTTATAGATAAAAACAACTAACATTAAGTTGCGTTTCAATATGATATGAAAAGACCAATAAACTATCTTAAATATATCTGCCATTTTGGCATCTCTCTCCTAGATATCCGGGTTCACAAAGTCCGGGACAGGATCCATTAATATGATGACATGCTCTGTCACCTTCACAATACCCACACTGCTCTTGACAACCTTCACCGTATACGCCCTTGGGGCATTCTGGAATACACAAAATGTATATAAAAAAATCAATTATTTTCATAGGAAGGTTAATTTCTTCTTAATAAATACATAAATTGACACAAAATTCCATGTCCTTTTGTGATGTAAACTACCAAAACTACTCAAAATTCTTTATCTATGAATTACCTCTTCAGAAAAAAATGACCCCTCAAAAGTATGTGATTTTACAGAGGCAAAGATATGAATACGATTCAGAAGTTTAGAAACAAATTAAAGCTGCAATCAAGTAGTAATAAAGGTCATCTATAAAATACATAAGCAGATATTTAAAAATATGAAGTGTTTGAAACCGCTGTCGCATTTATATCCTTGAAATCCAGATTTACAAAGACCGGAACAGGATCCGTTGATGTGATGACATTGGTCGTTTTCACAGTGACCACACTTGTTCAGGGCATCCTTTGCAATAAAACCCCTTGTTACATACTACAAAAGAATGTTTCAGATATGAGATTCTCTCCGAATCGAACATACACATATATGCATTCATTTGAAATCAAAACTTGGACTATAAATACTTTTTGTTAGTATACATATAAAAAAATAAAGCTATGTTTATTTTTTCATGACCATGACCACTCCACTCTCAAAGAAAATATATATATAATGTTAAAATGTTTGATAACTCAAGACCTATACACCAATATTAAATTTTCATAGTATACATATACAAATTGAACCTTTCTAAAAATTTTGGCAAAAAAAAGACCACCAGTCTACTCTCATAGAAAATGTTGTATAATCTTAGAATGTTTTATATCACAGACATCCAGGTTTACATAACAAATGCAAGGATACAATCCACCGAAACAATGACATTGCTCATAACTATAAGATTGAATAAACCTTGATCTCTGATTGGCTATGATGCAACATGGTATAAATATACCACGAAAAAATTTTCATCTAGACCTGGATTTTTAAGAGATACTACGGTTTTATTTTGCTCTTTTTGACTAAAAATAAATTGGTAAGTACGGTTTTATTTTGATCTTTATGACTAAAAATAAATTGGTAATCCCTAGTTTATACAGATTACCATTGAAATTTTTCTAGAATTTACCAACCTCTATTCAAATGAAATTATTGTACAATGACTTATTTCAGTTGGGCCAAATTTTCGGGGTTTTAGTAAAATCTCTTGGTTCGCAGGAATTTGATTTCGTGGATGAAAAATTGTTGAGTATTTATGTATGTAACTTTTTGTGGTGTACATGAATTCGCAGGTCTCTACATATCTTTAAAACATGAAAATGTCATCCTCACGAAAGTTTGTTATTTCACAGTAGCATTCAAGCACATAGAATGGAAGGTGGCTGAATAACAAGGAATTTTTTACTTATATTACATATTAAATTTTTCATTTAAATTACAATCATTCCCCTCCTCCTACCCTATTTGATAAACTAGTTTTGTATTATTTAACTACACATATAAACTACATCTGCGTAATATTATTTATCTCCAAGATATTTGTCATTCTAATTTACCACGGTTTAAAATAAATGAATAATTATAAACATACGTGACAGTTAACAAATCTTAGAAAAAAGGGTTGCATAGGACTACATGTATTTTGTAGTAAAATACACTAAACATATGAGACATTTCAGAATACAGAAAGTTATAGATAAAAACAACTAACATTAAGTTGCGTTTCAATATGATATGAAAAGACCAATAAACTATCTTAAATATATCTGCCATTTTGGCATCTCTCTCCTAGATATCCGGGTTCACAAAGTCCGGGACAGGATCCATTAATATGATGACATGCTCTGTCACCTTCACAATACCCACACTGCTCTTGACAACCTTCACCGTATACGCCCTTGGGGCATTCTGGAATACACAAAATGTATATAAAAAAATCAATTATTTTCATAGGAAGGTTAATTTCTTCTTAATAAATACATAAATTGACACAAAATTCCATGTCCTTTTGTGATGTAAACTACCAAAACTACTCAAAATTCTTTATCTATGAATTACCTCTTCAGAAAAAAATGACCCCTCAAAAGTATGTGATTTTACAGAGGCAAAGATATGAATACGATTCAGAAGTTTAGAAACAAATTAAAGCTGCAATCAAGTAGTAATAAAGGTCATCTATAAAATACATAAGCAGATATTTAAAAATATGAAGTGTTTGAAACCGCTGTCGCATTTATATCCTTGATATCCAGATTTACAAAGACCGGAACAGGATCCGTTGATGTGATGACGCTGGTCGTTTTCACAGTGACCACACTTGTTCAGGCATCCTTTGCCATAAAACCCCTTGTTACATACTACAATAGAATTAGAATGTTTCAGATATGAGATTCTCTCCAAATCAAACATACACATATATCCATTTATTTGACCTCAAAACTTAGACTATAATTACTTTTTGTTAATATACATATAAAAACAAAGCTTAGTGAATTTTTAACGACCATGACCACTCCGCTCTCAAAGAAAATGAATAATGTTAAAATGTTTGATATCTCAAGACCTAGATATCACTATTGAAGTTTTATAGTATACATATACAAATTAAACCTTTGTATAAATTTTGGCACAAAAAAGTCCACCAGTCCACTCTCATAGAAAATGTTGTATAATGTTAGAATGTTTTATATAACAGATATTCGGGATTACAAAATAAATGCAAGGATACATGTACGATCCACCGATACAATGACATTGTTCATTACTTTAAGGGGACGAAGGATGTATGGTCATGTGACTCAGTTTAATTACGTCATAATCTCTGATAAAATATGTACAAAACCAGATTAAAACCAAAGTATTTGTAAAAAAAAAATTACTGTTTGATTGAGTTTACCATCCTGTATAAAAATATCAAAAAACATTCAAACTTTCTTGCAAATAGTTTCAAATTACGGAATAGATCGATCCACTCTTCTGTTTCCCTACATTGTGCGTCAAACGAGTAGCTGACGTCATAGTGGATCTTAGTACAGTAAGATTATACAAGGTAAAAGTCATGGGTAGTATAATATCATAAAAACGGGTCATGATCAGTACATGGTGGGATATTTCATGAATTACAGAGCACAAAAAATATTTTACATGGTTGTTGACGGAAATATATTGCAGTTATGTCTTACTTAGCTTATTTCGCAAATGTGTGACGTCATAGTAGGGTTTTCCCGTACTCGAGAAATATAAACATGACACGTTTTTCTCATGCTCATGTCTTGTTTAACTATGCCCTGTACAATATTGAGCTCATTTTCATCAATCGATATTTTTGCAGTTAATCAATAACATGACGAACTTGCATTTCGACGTATTTTTTCAAATATTGAATGATAGGATTTTTTGTAAATTAATTTTTTTGTCGTTTAAGTTGTCTTAAAAAGAACGTAATTTTTCCGTCTCCAGATGCGGTGTGACAAAAGAATCTTGTTTTTTCGAATTTTTAACCCTATTCATACTCTGAAATATTTTAAAAGACACATGTTCGCTGATATATTTTTTATCTATGCTGAAAAAAATTCCATTATGGACCGAGTAATGGGCCAAGAAACACGGAGATTCAAACCTTCACTCAGACACTGTGAGGCATAGTATTTGTCCCTCAATATCTCAGAAATAAATCTAGAAACCTATTGATATATCTGCTTTAAGGTATGTAGGACGTACTAAATATGAGATATACAAAATATGAAAAAATTTGAATGACAGGTATTTTTTCAGCTAAAGGTCCTTCATCCCCTTAAGATTGAATAAACCTAGATCTCTGATTGGCTAAGATTTAAACTGTATGTATACACTACGAAATAAAATTCATCTACACCTGGATTTTCAGGAGAATGTACGGATTATATTACATTGTCCTCTTTTTGGCTAAAAAAGAAATTGGTTAATCCCTACTTTATACCGATGACTGTATAAATAATAACTTACCGGTATACCGATGACTACCGATAACAAAAATTGTTAAAATTGCACCTACCTCTATTCAAATGAAATTATTGTAAAATCACCTATTTTCGTTGGGTCAAATTTTTGTGGTTTAAGTAAAATGTCTTGGTTTGTGGGAATTTGATTTCGTGGATGAAAAATGGTTGAGTAGTTATGTATGTAACCTTTTGTGGTGTACATGAATTCGTGGGTCTCTACATACCTCGAAAACATAAAAATTTAATCTTCACGAAAACTTGTGATTTCACAGTAACATTCATGCATATAGAATGGAAGATGTCTGAATTGCAAGGAAGTTCTTACTTATATTGCATATTAAATTTTTCATTGAAATTACAATTATTCCCCTCCCCTACCCTATTTCTTAATTAAGTTTTGTATTATTTAACTACACATTTAAACCGTTCTGCGTAATATTATTTATCACTGAGATATTTGTCATTCCTATTTACTAAGGTTTAAATTAAAAAGAATAAATATAAACATATGTGAAAGTTAATCTTAGAGAATAAATGGTTGCATAGGACTACATGTATTTCTTAGTTATATTTACTAAAACTTTGAGAAAATTCAAATTGCATAAAGTTATAAATAAAAACAACTTTGATTAACAGTTGCGTTTCAATATTATAATTAGAAAATAAAATATTTTGAATATATCAACCAATTTGGCATCTCTCTCCTAGATATCCGGGTTCACAAAGTCCGGGACAGGATCCATAAATGTGATGACATGCTCTGTCACCTTCACAATACCCACACTGCTCTTGACAACCTTCACCATATACGCCCTTGGGGCATTCTGGAATACACAAAATGTATGAATGAAAAAATTAT
This sequence comes from Saccostrea glomerata, assembly GCA_003671525.1. Taxonomy (NCBI): domain Eukaryota; kingdom Metazoa; phylum Mollusca; class Bivalvia; order Ostreida; family Ostreidae; genus Saccostrea; species Saccostrea glomerata. The sequence continues at coordinate 81,421 of PRKT01001042.1, read as the reverse complement.
TCAAACTTTTCGTTCTTTAAATTAGCAATTAAATTTTAACATTCATGCACATATTTTTTCATTTATTGGGGAAAACGCCAAAAACCTGGAAGATTGTGCTTAAGAGTCAAAATCAGCAAGCATCGAGCATTTAGTTAAAAAATGTGGAAAGTGGCATAGAAACAGATTTGGTTAAAACTCAAATATAAATTTTCAGAACAAAGGGTATGATAGAAAAAGGCAAGCCAAAAATAATTTTTCGCATTGTTGCTATGGAAACCACGCACTTTTTAAATAGCGTGTTTTGTACTTTATCGTGACACTTGAATTTATGGTTAAACAAATACTTTTTATTACTAGTCATTAAAAAAAAGCTTTATAAATTATTATTTTATCTATATAAATATACTCTATTTTAACAACTGTTGATTTTTGAAATTCTCTTCACCTTTTGACGAATAAAACTAGTTTTTGGAGATTTATTTTGCTTTAAAAAACAGCAAATTTGAAGTACTCTATAAGAAATCTACAACCACATTAAAGCTTATCAACATAAAATATTTATTAAATAGTATTTGTTCTAGAAGAATCAAGAAAAAAATCTGCAGGCAACTAAAGCATTTATATATGACAACTGATTTAAATCCATAATTTTCTGTCACTTTTGCTTCAAATTACCTCCCTTTGGTATAGCTCTCTAACATAGGAGGAATAAACGGTAGTTTGCTTACATTGTTTTCAATAACAAT
>PRKT01001042.1:57468-80304 GCA_003671525.1 Saccostrea glomerata | reverse complement strand
AAAAAAACGTCATTCAACGACTAGTTCTAGCTTTTAAAAGATAAAACAAGTTTTCATCGGCAGTAGTTTTGTGTATCATGGCTCAATTTGATATTTCAGCAATCCAAATATCGCTTGATAGAGGTGTGTAGCAACAGATTTTTAAGGGAGGGGGGGGGTATTGGAAAGAAATGAAAAACATGATTTAGAGTTTTGACAAAACCTAGAACCAATTGATCTTTTTATTGCAAATTTTTAGATTTAAGAATATCTCAAATCAATGCGGTCTCAACTTTGTGTTGCATACTTCTGTTTTTAGAATGAAATTCGGCACTTTAAAGCCAAACTCGGAAAGGAGCAGAAACATAAACAGAGCTGATATAGAATTAGACAGGAAAAACATGTAAATAATACATTTAGTAAAAACGTTAACTTTTTAAAATAAAATGATAAACCATTGAGATTTCTTGGAATTTAATTGATTCCAATAAACATGCTTTGCATTCATCATCATTCCTCAAGCTCAACTAGAAATGGTTCTAAGTATACTATATGACGGCTAAGCTGTATAATATTATTACATATTAATTTTATCACTTTTTTCAGATTATGAGAATACATTACTACAGTACAGACCATTGATGCTGGAAGTGAGTGGATAGTGTTACCGGAGACTCAGGGATCCAGAAGATAGATCCATAAATTGTACAGTGTATTCACGAAAGTGGATCAAATAAAAATGTTCAATCCAAAAGTAACATTGTTTGTTTGTCTGTTAGCATTTTTTATAGATATAAATCTAAAAACTATCAATTTTTACCATGCAGATTCATAATTATTAGATAGTCGAAGAATCTGAAACATATCTTTATATTCTGCATTTTGAAGTATCATAATTAAAACAAGGTCAATATTAAATGATCAATCAATTAATTTTAAAACTGACAAAATTTTTTTGCGAGAAAAAAGAAAGAGGGCTAATTTATATAATGTACCTCATGTACCACTGATGTTGGTGTGAGTGAAATAAAAATGATGATGATGATGATGAACTAGTTTAAAGTCAGACGACACGTTCCTCAAATTTATGTTTTGTATCTCTAGGTATTATATATATGTAAAATATTCATATTTGTCATTCTCTTCTGATTTTTACATTGTTTTCAAAATGTTTTTAGATATGAGTACATAGGTACAACAAAAATTTTGATATATGCCATTCAAAGGATTGCCCATTAGGGTTATTAACTTTTAGGGTCAGTTCAAGTTTAGACATTCATATATATATTGCCCTTCAATATTTTTATTTTAGGCACCAGTAGCTACTGAGATCTTAGCTGTCTTGCAATATTGTTTCTTATTTAGGACAGCAGGAGAATATATCATCGGTTCAATACCAAAGGTTGCAGTCATTCGTTCTTGACAGACATGGTATCATTTATGAAAGTGCATGGTGTGGGGTAGGCATAAGAAACTGCAAGAAAAAAGTGGGGAAATTCTCAAAACTCGCGGGGGGCGGGGGGGAGGGTAAACATCAGGTTATGTTGAGAAAAAAATGGGTGGGGATGTCATCCCCCCTACAACCCAAACCTGATGCTACATGTCTGATTGATATGGTTTTACTTTAAAATTATGTGAGCTGTCATCGTGACTCTCTTTCATAAACTATAATTATTGCAAGCTCATAAAATAATGCTATTGCATTAAATGTTTTTTTATTTCAAAAAAAGGTCCAAATATTAATTTAAAACATTTTTAAAATTTTGCTACTGCAGATATACATACCAAAAATGACTATAACATACATGTATACTCAAGTCATAGGTAGTAAAACCGTTGTGTTGAGCACAAACTTCCAATGCTTCTTCATTCGAAGTTAAATATGTAAATGTGCCAAACTAATATAGTACACTTTTACTGCAATGACCTTGAAAAAGCTATATCCTTGAGTCAAGGTCAAACATGTCCAAATGAACTTTGGTCAAGGTCATGACAAACCTACAGCTCAAAAATAATCCCCGAGATGAAACTTCAAGTCTTCTCATTAGAATGTTACAGAATTGAGTCAATTTTTTTTACACATCTCAAGATCACAATTTTAATATCAAATATGAACTTTCATTGGCACTTTATTGAAATGTTATGAACAAGTCAAATTTTACATACATATGGATGGGTGAACAAGGTGATTCTTACCCCCCCCCCCCCTTTATCAAGTTTCGTTTGTGAGGAATATAAAATTACTTTTGAAATTGAATGTGCATATATTAATCAACAATAGTAAAATTATGAGTATGCTTGGATCAGAACCAATATGACCAATATAATGGACACTGTACATGTATTCAAATTACCCCCATCCATTCAAAAAAGCTTAAAAATGCCAGATTGTCACACATTTTAACCATTTGTAACTTTTTTCTACTAAAGTTGCCTGCAAATTTTATTGTAGAGATATGACATATAGATGACCCCTAACAAGATCACACCATTCATTTCTCCAGCAGTGGTTGTAGATTTTGTGTATAAAGTGATAAACATATGTAATTTTTTTCAAAATTGATAAGCATTGACGCCATGTTCTCTTCCCGTTGTCATGGCAACAATATCACCACATAAATGTTGTTTTTCCTGTTTTGGGAGAATAAAGTAATTCCTTCTTTTAACAAATAAATTAACCAAAATACCTTATCTTATCACGTTAAGAAAACATATTCATAGAAAAATGTCTAAAAATCATTGATTTTCATAAGGATTTATGAACCCGTTGCTAAGGAAATGAATATCCTTGGATACCAGTCCCTTCATACGTTCAAAAAAAAAATTTTAATTGTGTTTTAGCATTAGGTAGGACAAAATCTTTTATATACCAAAAGCTTTTGAAAAAATAAAATTTTGACTTTCCATTCAATGCTCGATGCTTGCTGATTTTGACTCTTAAACATAAATCAGAATAATATTTTAAGTTTCCCTTGATGTAAAATACTATAAGGAATAAGCATCTATATGTAATAAGGAAGCTTACTATCTTTAAAATGAAATTAAATAAATTTTGTTGGTTATTTATTATTTTTTTTACAATTAATATTGCTATTGTATATCAAAGATAAAACCCGGAGGTTCATTTATCTCATTTTTAGTAGGATGAGGGGTCAACAAATGAACCATCATATATAACTTAATTCTTGAGATATACGAGTATCTTAGGCTCGACAATCATCTGGCAAAGAAAACATAAATTTTATTTCGAAATAGAATCATTTTTGTATATTTTCATATGGAGTTCTTCTTTTAAAGGAGATCAATGTAGACTAGAAATGACCAACATCCCAGCCCCTTTAAATCTAGATAAAGCATTGACCAACACCCCAGCCCCTTTAAATCTAGATAAAGCATTGCAAAAAGCTAATACAATCCGGACTTTATACGAGTAAGTACATAATGCATCGATTAATACAATACCTTTCTTGCATTTGTCTCCAAGTGCATAACTCCATCCCGATTCACATTGTCCAGAAGAGCAGGAGTCATTCACTTGAACACAGCCTAAATTTTCTGCACAATTTCCACATACACGACTACAATTTCTTCCGTAAAAGCCCTTCCTGCATGCTAAAATCATTTATGTTATTTTTTTCAGATACATGAAAAGACTATTTCTTTTTCAACTGATAGTTTGTTTAGTTATTTTAATCAGATAAATAATGCAGAAGATGACAAAACTTCAAATTATTTACTTTTATGAGGTCTTACCTTTACAGAATGGAGGAGGAACATTTTCACTTTTACAACCTTGTCCATCGCACTCCCCGTGAATATTGCAATCATTCTTACAATGGTCACATGAAATACAATTTCCATCACTGTCCTGGTATGAACAACCTGTTTTGTTATACAATATTGTATAAATATCTCTACTCCGTCTGTCTATTGTGAAACAGGCTACTCAACATTGATGAAAGATTGTCTAGTCGAGAGTTGAACGTCAACTTACTTGTACTTACAGAAAATTAAATCAAGATGCATGTACAAGACCTAGTACTAGCTTTCTTAAAAAGCTTGTCTGACGTGAGCAAAATTTATGATTATCTGAGGAACTTAGAAAAATTGAAATCAGTGTGATCAACATAACTCTGAGTCCAGAAATAAATTATTCTGCTTATTATAATAACAAACAAGAGATGTTTGTACAACACTTTTCCCCCCTTCCCCAATTGGAATTTTTCCAAGTACAAGGGGTATAACTCTGTCAAAAAGGCAGCATCGTACACTAAACAGAACATGACCTACATATTTATCTGATATATCTATATACCAAATTTCATTTCTGTATGTGCAACGGTTGTGAAGAAAATGAACGGAAACTAAGTGGACCGACAGACTGACGGACCAACCAAGAGACAGATCGACAGACAGCGTCAAAGCAATATGCCCTCCCGTCTTCGAGGGGTTGTATAAAAAGTTCAATCCAGTTTTATGCACATGAAACAAAACTTGGATATGAATTTATTTTACATAGACCTATACTGTATATGTTGTAATTTTTCTTTTTTATGGACGTAGGAAACATATAGAGGAGGAAAACCCACCCACCACCCCTATTTTACCCATATATAATCATATGCTCTAAAACACACTCAGGTACTTTATGTCTGTGTCTAACCCGTCATGTAAACAATAAAGTATTTATATCAACTTATTTGTTTGAAAAAAAAATCAAGCTGTTATGTGAATCGGAAAACTGCTTTGAAGGCTTGAAATGCACAAAAAGTTATCATTTCATATTTGGCTAGATTTCATTTTTTATATGAAATCTTAGTATGAATTATCAGTCAACTTGTCAGATATTATAAAAGAGCATCTTATTGATGAATAAGCCTAAATTTTACTTCTTTAAAAAATCACGCTTAGTTCAAATTACCCAAATACAAGAGTGGCATTTCCCACTGTCAATTACTACTCATACAAACAAGTTTAAGGAAAATCCCACAAAATTTCACCAAATAAAAACTCAGTTGAAGGATCGTACTGTTCTGGTACATTCAAACAGAATATCTTTAATTCATACTTATCAATTACTTGTGTCAATCAAATATACACACATTTTTAAAAATCCTTCTCTGTCTATGAAGGTGTAGGAGGGAGGGGGCTATTCCTTTAGGTTTTTTTTTCAGTTGTGTGAATGTGTGCATATTTGACAAGCGAAAGGAATAACAACACTAGAGCAAAGCTCGTTGCAAAGCAACGAGTACGTCGTCCGTCCTGTTTGACCGGAAGAAGCTTTCATTTCATTTTTTCATTTTTAACAAAAATGAGAAATAACGCCCAAAAATGCTTTGAATCCTCTTAAGCTAAGTTGATTAAGTTGATTAATGCAAAAATAAGCCAATTTTTGCTACTTCCTATTTGACCGGAAGTAACGACGACGGACGGAAAATTAATTTTTAAGCTCCCAGAGTGATATGTTACCCAAACATTTGTCAAGAACGGCAAAAATACGCGTTTATCAACTACTTCCGGTTAGAACACAAGTGACATTGCCGGACGCTTTTGACGACCTCTGTAGATAAAGCTTGAAATTTTGAACAACTTTGCTTCTTTGACATATTATAAATTCTCAGTATTTTTCGAGATATAAAGGAAAAACTGTCGGCCCATCCAAGCCCTTAATTTTAAGCGCCAGTCTTTTTTTTTGGAGAAATCAGTTGAAAGAATGTGTAATTCCACACTTCTTTTGTATTACATGTCTTAACAATATATTTCTAAAAAGTTATCGTAGAAAAAGTGTTAAAAATTTTGAAATTCTTGCTTGGACTATTTTCGGGTCATAGCGCTTCGTACTACCGGTAGTTGTGATATACAAGAGGCACTTCTACAGAGGTTCCACTAGCATCACTGAATATTTCATGCTTCTATGTTAAGTGCTTTTCGAGAAATCTGCCGGACAAAGTGACCCTTTAAAAATAACTAAATCGCAGAAAACTCTTTACCGGAAGTGACGTCATCAAAACAAAAAAAAAATAAATCGAGTTCAAGTTATGCCTAATTTGTCCTGAAAGTTTTATAGAAATCCAATGAGCCGTTTTCGAGAACTTGCGTGCACAAAATCGGAAAGAAAAAAAACAATAATAACTAGATACAATCTCGTTGCAAGGAACGAGGAACGAGTGGGTCTTGATTCCTGATGAGATGAGATAAGATTTTGATTGAGATTTTCATTCTAAAATTATGATTTTTCATAATCTGTTAAAAGACATTGAACATTAAAGACTTAAAACATCGACTTTTAGCCCCTCTTAGACCCTAATATTAGGGATCAGCACTTATTTCTTCATATCATCTTAAAGCTCTCAGGATTTTGATCACTTTTTGTTCAACAACTATTCAGAGATTCTTTTTCTTTTTCAAGTTATATGCATAAGAAATTTTAAGGGGCTAACCCTTCAACCCATAATGGGGACCTTGAGCGAAAAATGAAGGGTTGCATATTGTTCAGAACATTATTTTAAACATTTTTGATCAATATTACTTATCAATATATTCCCCACTTTCAGGATATAAAGTGTCAAGTCGACGATTTAGCATTTAGCCCCTTATGTCCCCTAATTATGTACCATACGACAAAAAAATCATAATATATAGTTGTAAATGGATGAGATAAATATCTTTGCTTCATTAATGTATTTCAAAATATTAACTGATAAAGAGTTATCGATTGAAGACTTTTGGCCCCTCTTGACCCCTCATTTGAGTTCCCAGCCCCTTTTTCTTGATCTGATCTTAAAGCTCTTTGAATTTTGAAGACTTTTTGTTAAACAAAAATGCAGAGATTCTTTTTTGTTTTCGCGTTATTTACAAAAGAAATATTTAAGGGCCAACCCTTAAACTCCCTAATGGGTATGTTTAGCGAAAAATAAAAGGTTGCATATTGTTCAGAACATTATTTTTAACATATTTTAGTCAATATTACTTATCAAAATATTTCACACTTTCGAGATATAAAGTGTCAAAGATTTAGCATTCTGGCCCTTTGTGGCCCCTAATTATGTACAATACAACAGAAAATTCATTATTTGTAGCTGTAGATTGTTGACAATAAACAATTTTGCTTCAGTAATGTATAACAAAATACTGACTGCTAAAGAGTTATTGAATAAAGACCTTTGACCCTTTCAGTCCTAAATGTGATGACTCAGCACTTTGTTTTTTGGTATTATATTAAAGATCTTGTGATTTTTCATAAATGTTGTTCAGTATGTTTTAACAAAATAATTTTGATATGATGCAAAATGTCTCCAAAAATCACTCATAAAACGTATTCTAAATTTTGACCTAGATAAAACTTTTCTTAAATGGAAATTTAATATATTGGTACCAAAAGTAGGGTATTATCACTGAGAATACAATTATGAAATATGAAAGTAGGCCCAGGTACAGACACCTTCAAGATCATTGTTATCCAAATGAGAGGTCTTGCCACAAAAAATTCATATGTTAAATATGAAAGCCTTAGCTCTAACCATTTAGGAGTTATGGCCAAGGTTAAAGATTTTAAAAAGTAGGTCAAATCCGAGACCAAGCTCAAAGATCTTGCTATCAAATTAAAGTACTTGTCATGAGGATTAAATATGTAAAATAAAAAAATTACGATCGAGGCCTTACATGTACCCTTCAAAAGTAATGGTCAAAGTTTACATTTTAAGAATAGGTAAAACTCCAAGGTGAAAGGGTCATAGTTCTTGGTATCTATTGAAGGGTCTCTTTACAAGAATTATATAAGAATTACATTAGTGAAGTATGATATCACTAGCCCTCATAAGTATAAAAATCTCTAAGGTCAAAGTCAAAAAGTCAAGGTAATTGGTATGCAATGAAAGGTCCTGCCACATAGAATACATATCTAAAGCTTTGAAACTCTGGTCTTAACCGTTCAGAACTTATGGAGAGGTTACAAAATTTGAAAAGTAGGTCAAACTCCAAGGTCAAAGGCTCAAAGGTCTGGCTTTCAAATGAAAGGTCTTGTCACAAGCATGAAATATGTAAAGAATGAAAGCACTAGCCCTATCCCTTTTAAAATTACAGTTAAGGTTTGATTTTTAAAAGTAGTTCAAACTCCAGGGTCAAATGGTCAAATTCTTGTGGGTCCTTTAAGGAGACTTTTCACAAAGATGATATATAAGGATATGGAGATAACGAACAGTATTCAATCTCAAAGTCCATTAAAAAATACAAATTAGGAGCAGAGCAAACACGGACCTCCGAAACATCAAATGTAGAATCAGATGCCATGGGGTTTGAGCATCCCCTGTTGACCAGTCACACCCGCCATGTGCTCCATGTCATGATCAGGTAAAATCAGGAAATATTTGAAGTATGAAAGCCCTATCCCTTAACGTTCAAAAGTTATGGTCAGGGTTAAAAAAATTTTACAAGTACGGAAATCAATGGTTTCCAATGAAAGGTTTCTCAACAAAAAATACAGCTGTTAAGTATAAATGGTCTGGTTTCTACTGTTCAAAAGATATGGCTAAAGTAAAAATTTTGAATTTCTGTCTAAAAGTGGGTCAAACCCAAAAATCAAGGTCAAATTTAGTGGTACCCAAAGATATCACTTGTATCAAGGAATACACATATAAAATATGAAAGTCACAGCTCCACTTAATCAAAAGTTATGAGAAAGGTTAAAGTTTTTGCCGACAAATAGACATACAGACAGACGGAGAGACAGACAGTCGGACGGACATACACGACAAAACCTATATCAACCCGAAACTTCGTTTACGGGGGCATGAAAATAAAAAATGAACATAAATGAATTCATCAACATACTGTTCAACCTACATGTATTTCAGTCAACATGCAGCAAAAGGAGATGATTGAGATCTTAAAATCCAAATAAAGAAAAATATAGACCATCATTACCAAAACAAAGCAAAAAAAATGTTCCTGTCACATATGTAAATATGAACAGATAGGATATTATCTGCTCAATTTCTAGGCCCATGTTTGTTTATTATTTTTTTTTTAGAAGTGGAAACTAAATAAGTTTTTTTTATGAAATATATATAGTTTTGGGTAATTCAATATCAAGCAATATCAACTCAGACAGTTTTTACAATGAAACAAATAGCTTACCATAAACCTGCACTTCACATATTTCAAGGAATGCGCCACGATGAGACGTTTTATTTGTGTAAATCCAAACAAATTGAGCAACTCCTTTACATTGTTGTTCTTTGGAAGCAGAATTGTTTTCCCATCATCCTGATAACAGATATCCTGCCGGTCAGTCACAGTTGTGTTTGATAGACGGATATAAAACCCTTGTATTCGTCTCGTATTATACCCTGGTACTAATAGAAGGTATAGTGCTGATATCCAATTTAGCATATTGATCAAATTCTTTATAAAACCATGCATTATGCTAAGCATGTTTTGATTAACTGATTAATAAAAAATCAAATGATTACTTGCGAAAATGTTAGAAATACGAGGGCCGTTCAGAAATTACATGAACTGTGCTATTATTTACTCTTACAGACGTCACATAGTTATCACATTTCACAGAAATATCTATTTTAAAAGATTCTAATAAATTTTGAGCAAAATTTCTGTATTTTAAAAAAATTCTACAAAAATTATCAGTATGTGTATATCGCTGATGGAGATGTAAGGAACACGACAAAAAATTGAAGCAAAAGCATGCGGAATCAAAAATTTAACTCATTAATTTTTCGACAATTTTCTCAAATATATCTTTAAATTATTCTATCATTATGTATTTAGATTTCTTACGTGATATTTAAAGTACTAACAGAAATACAGTGATTTTTCTCTGATGCGATCTCCCTGAAAACGACTGTGAAAATGACGTCTCCTGAATTGACGGTGCACATGTGTAATGCTCGAGATATCGCCAACATAGATCCATTATATGCATAATGAACATGTAGTAAACTAAGTTATTCGTGACATTCGTCCACAAATAGCAAATTGAAATTTTAGATCCTTAGACCTCTGTAAAAAAGGCGTTAGGGGGAAGAAGATTATCGACAAAACTTTATCCGGACTGTAAAGAACGTAATTGAGAGTCACCGATATCACACTATATCTCATAAATACCTGTAGTTTTTGGTTTTAAAACAAAAAAAATATTTTTTACTTGTTTAATAGGTTTTAAGCTTGACAAGAAATGGTGTTTGGATGCTGAGTAGATATATAACTTAAACTATAGAGGTACTCTTGGGGAAATGTTGAGAAAATGAAAGCTCAATCACATATTTTTATAATGCCTGTGTCGACGAAGATTTTGCTGCTCCGTGACTTATTGATATGTCCTTAAAAGTCACTCAAATTGATACCAATTTACAACATTTTGATATTAAATTTTGAAGAGCATATAAATATTCTTTTAAATTATGTGTGGAGTTTTGCCCGATCATGTCGGTTAATATTTTTTATATGCAACAACGTTAACTCCGCGTAATTTTTCAACAGCCCTCGTATATGATGAACGGAGGTCATAGAACTGCTAACGATAGTATTGTCAATTTTCATAAGTTAACATATTCGATGAATTTTTAACATTTCTTATAGAAAATAATAAGAATTTTCATAAAACATTACTTATTTGGCAAAATAAAGAAAGAAAACTCTAAAATTTTGGTAAAACATGTTTTTTTCACTATTGAAATCAACGGAAAACGTAAAATATTTCTAAAATATATTCCTCCCCATGACACAAAAATTCCTTTTTACAGGTTTCATGGACTGCTAATTTCACAAATTCATACCAAAACTATTTGTGTGCCATGGGGGAAACATGTTTGTAGACAAAAACAACAAAAATGCTTATTTTTTCACCAATTTCAAAGCGATTAACAATTGAAACATTATCTTTTATAAATATAGTTATTCATATTTTATTTTTTGCCTAAAACATGAGAAAATACATAAGGAACATTTAGTCATATCCAAGACTATTTCAAAATATGGTGATGCTTGAAAGCCCGATTTCATTGAAAAATATTTTGTACTTCCTTTTTTCCTAGAGTTTGATTTTCGAATAATTTACTATTTCATGCTGGTATTAAGATAAGTTATAAATTACCATTAAATTGTTTTTTGTATCAAACAAAAATTTTTTTGCGAAATTGTCATTGATATTGATATAAGTGGATGAAAAATGTAGGCGGGAATCGAGATTTAGCGTGGGTATTTCTTTACTAAAATTAGAATTTCAAATAGAATTTAATAAAATTACAATTACCCAAGGCTATCTAACATGCAAATGTTGAAAATTATAATTATAATTAATATTATTATTTTTTCATCAAGCTTTTTAGAGCATAACATATGAACTTAATGAATTTACAAGACTAGACTAAGAATTTGTACAAGAAACATATTCCCTTGATTTAAAAAGAAATTGAACAGATTAAAATGACATTCTGAGTGTATAAGTCCATTACGTGAACACATTGCAACATCAACACGCTCTCTCCCTATATTGTAAAGGTTGTGTCATATTAACCCTCTGACTTTCAATTGTACAGGACTGAATAATGGTAATGTATCTGGCAAAGGTTAATAGGCTGCATACATTTTACTAAATTGCCAAAAAAGATGATTTAATATAATTTGTACATTCTAATCATATATTACATGCATTGGTTTACTTTCCAAATCAAATTTAGATACGTGAACACGTGAACATTTCAAGAGAAGCTAAATAACTTACCTTTAGAGTCATTTCTATTGATAACGTCAATTTTTCTTAGGTCAATCCTTAGCCAAGCCTCAAATTCATAAGGAGCTGTATGCATGCAGTATGTATAGTGATTTTGTCTGACGTCTCCATCCACTGTCTTGTTGGGATATCCACCATAAGCAACAGAACTACTGCTTGCCCTGGTATATCCGGGAATTACAAGATGATCTTTGTAAGAAATTCATTAATTATATACGTTTCAAATTTGAGTGCTTATTGGCACTATTATTCTTGTTAAAGTACTAATATCAAGAGATAATTTTGTAACAGAAAATTTACTTCCTTTTTCTTTAGTTTTATATCATTTTTATAATATGAATTGTGAAAAAGGATAAAACAATGAGAAATACAATTGTTTATAATTAAATTTGGAATAGTAACTAGTAAAGTTATTAGTAATATCTACCCAATTTCTGCATCAAATAGGTTTTCAAATGAACGTTTACGATATATTTTTATTTTAAAAAAAGTAAATTTGCAGGTATTCAATAGAAAGACAGGTTGCTTCATATGTCAATTATCCAAAAAGTAGATACACGCATAATTGCTTGTAATAAAGTGTGCAGCCTATAATTAGCTAAGCAATCGTTCTATTTTTCACTAAATTAAAATTATGGATTTTTTAGAATTGATTTCCCTAGATGAAAAACAAAGGGGATAACTATTCAAGGACAGGTTGAGTTAAAAAATTAGAACACATTCCGCTTTTCACATATTAATACTAATTAAACCTCGAAGACTATGTCTACATATTCCGAGTGTTCTGCCAATATATATCTGTTATGCATTCAGATTCATTGCATCAGAGGTTTTATGGGCCGGATACCAGAAAACATAAATAATACCTACCATAACATGAACCATAGTAGATTAGATAAATCCAAGTGCAAAATATAAAAGGATAACAAGTGCTAAATTTCATCTTTGATCAACATTAAATGCCGCCTCAAAGAGGAAGATTATATATTTATCATATATAAAATCTGGAAAATTGAAGATAATGACTTTGTTTTCTTTCAGTATTTAACTCTTTAGAAATCTAACATATATAAATACACTTCCTTTTTCAACACCTTCTTGACTCTTAACTGAATGACAGTTTTTCATCTCTTGGAGAGAAAAATACGCCTTTATTAGTTTTTCTCCTTGCTCTTGAAGTGTATATAACAAAACCTAATAAACTGTGTTAATTTATTTTCCTTATAGAATCAAAAATCTATTGTACATTTAGTGTTTAAGTCTATTTCAAGTCTTTTAAATGTACCAGTCCTATGTACTCTATCAGAATCCCCTATTGTTAATTTCACTTTTTTGTTCATATTATTGTTTCAAATATTTAGGTTACTGTAATAATCTGCATTTTAATCTAGATAAGTAATCAATTAAATGTTTAATCAATGATTGGAAAAAAGCAACATCAATTCTAAATTTACAAGTGATACATTTTTCTAAAAGAAAGTTGTGCAATGATTGTTTTCTAAAACAAGTATACATGTAACAGCATACAAGGAAGTTCTGCTGTCACAAATGAAATCTTATAAGTGTTCTCAAGATACGGTAAAAGCAAACTTTAAATACTAGAGAAAAATAAAGATGTAGTACTTCAGTATAATTTTTTTGTATTTTTTTTCCTCAAGAATATCAAGATGGGGCTGTAAAATTCTAGATTTTAAGCCTACGATAATTTACTTAATGCTTATTAAAAAAATCATGTTTAGATTTTTCCCTCTACCTTCCTTTTCCTTAACAAAGTTGTCTTTATATACCGATATTGTTTCATAATTATTTATGATATGACATTATCAAAATTAGAAATAAAATTAAACACGTTACGGTAACTCGATCGGTAGAGCACTTGCTCAGTGAGCGGATCGTCGTGGATTCCAAAACCAGCTGCAACTGACGTAAGTCAATAAAAATTGGTAACAACTGTTCATTCACTATGAGCTCGGCACCTACAGTATAATTTATACATCCTTTGGATGAGACCTTAAAAACTGCATTTTCGCTAGCCAAGATTTTTGATAACGCTTTTCTCTTCATAAAAAATTGGCAGATGTTGCTGTCAAAAGACGCGTTATTTTGGTAACATAATTGAACGAGCACGCACCAGTTGAGTCGTCAACAGGAATGGATAACGTATTTAAATCCGGAAAGTTTTTAAAGAATAAATAATATGAAAGCATCGAATTTTCATTTGTTATTTGAAGTACAAATCTTAAGCTTAAATATAGATTCTAATTCATATTTTGCACACATCTTATGATTTTGAATGACACCAGATATTTTCATGGAATAACATGCGATCGTTGTTTACTTGTTTATTTCAGCCCCGAGAGTAAAGAGTCAAAATATGTCCCAAAACACAAATATCGTTATTTACAAAAAAAAATTGCTGACTGGTACATCTAGATCAATATCGATCCACTCCAATCACAACAAGATAAAAAAAACTTTCTTTTCAAATCGTATGTTTATTGTTTATGAAGAGAGATGCCTGTTAGAAACCCCTGACTAGCGAAAATGTAAAAACTGAGGCTACGTGTACAGTGCCTACCAGACCCAACCTGACAACCATGCACTCAGACACCAGAAAACGGTACCCTTTGGGACCGCTCTGGGACTGCTGTGGAGCTGCTGTGGGACGTACTGCTCTAGAAAGCAGACCCAGCAGTCCTACTCTAATTAAAATTAGATGTTAGATCCACTCAAATACTTGCTATACCAATTTTAATTAGATTGCAGCAGTCCCAGCTGTCCTTGGGATTGCTTTGTTCACTCATGTGTGAAAAAGGATCTGAGTGACATGATTGATCCACCCCATTGAGTTTTCTGAATTCGCTCCCTGTTGTTTTATTTACTTGCAGCAGAGAGTTCAAACTATTAAAAAAAGGATTTCTTACAATTTTTAACAAGTAGAGATTATAATAGTTAATTTATATTTCATGGAACTGTTTATTTACACAAATGCATATTGGAATAGATTAAAAAAAGAAGTTAAATTAGGAAGTCAGGAGCAAATTTTTATCCTTAAAAATAATCATTGGGATTATGATGAAAAAAAAATATCTACATGAAGGCCTATATCATTTTTAAAGTAAAATTGTCAGTAAAAATAATCATGACTGAAAAATAACAAGTGGGGAAATTCAGAAAGATTTTTTCAAAAGCCCCAATACTTATCAATATGCCAATAAAAATGCCTTTAGAGATTCCCGATAGTATGGAAATTGACCATACTCTATAATAATAAGATCTTTTTAAAGCTAAGTTTGGTAGAAAATAATTGATTCAAGGTTAATTTACGGTAAAAAAAAGATAAACAAATATGAGAACCAGTATCAATCAAGGAAAATAAGAAATTGAATTATTTATCTACCAGATAATCGTGATTAAATATTCATGTTCAATGTTATTCATACCTGAAGGTGTGAAATACTTCTTCGTTCAATAAATGTTATTTCAAATTCTTTTTATGCGCGTACTGTTCATAATGACCATTGCATACATGTAAGGATTCCTGGCATACTTCTCAGAATCAAATTGAACTACCTTGAATAGTTCAATTGTTTATTGAAAATCTCATTTCTGAGTAAGCTCCGCCTACTGAGACTGCTGGGACTGCTTCTGGGACTGCTTGGACTGCTCTCTTAGGCCGCTGGGACGGATGGGACTGCTCTGGGACCGCTATGGGACTGCTTTGTAACCGCTGTGGAACTGCTTTAGCAGTCCCTTGAAACAGTCCTAGAGACTATTCAGGGACTGCTTTGTGTCAGGTAGGGTCTCGTCTGTACTGTTACACCAGAGGCTTGTTCAGCAGAGCGAACGTTCGCGAGCGCTCGCCAAAATTACTATTGGAGGTATAAGGAAATTTGGCGAGCGCTCGCGAACGTTCGCTCTGCTGAACAGGCCTCAGACGTTGGCACATCACTGCTCAGTGTTATTAGTTGCAACTTAAAGCCTTCATTTGAAGCCCTTCACCGGTTTATGATGACGTGTTTATATAAAAAATAATTAATAGGACGATAAAAAAATATACATGTGCAAGCAATCAATGAAACGACGGACTTTAAATATCTATATTGATCAACGATCAATTTTATGTGATCTGCCGAAAAGAAGAACTTATTACTAATGTTTCTCAGCTGTATCCCATCGAAAAAAAAAGCCCCAAGGGAGAGAAAATGATCAAAAAGATTTGATATTACTTATTTTATGAATTAAAAAAGCTATTATATCAGTCAACTCAATTTTTTGATACATTTTTTAAATGAAAAAAAGGAGAGAACGATCATAGGAAGTTATGCCTGCTGTTTAATCGATTTCTATGAATAAAATACATTTTCAACTAAGAAGATAATAACCACATAAACAAAGACGACTTGAAAAGACAAGAGCAAGACGTCATAGGCCTACGTGAAGACCGCTGTTAAATAAACCCATCAGATATGTTTTTGATCGGAAATGTGAAATTGTCTTTTAAAAGAATTAACTCTCCAATCTTTTAGTAGCACTTGTATTTGAGATGCATAATTTGGTAACTAAAACAAAATTAAATACATTGCCGAAAGTGTGCTTTAAAATGAATATGTATAGAGGCACAGTTTTTAGAACAAATACGTGAACACTAAGAGATACGTTTTGATGTCGTCAGTGTTGCACCGACAGCTGACTTGATAGATTCCTTTACATGAGATGAATCTTTTTTATGGAGATATTTCACTGAAATGTTTATGCAAAAATGTTGATCATGATGCATTCCAATTTTTAACTCTATAGTCCTATCGAAACAAAATATATTAAAAATGTTCGCGTTTTTCTTTGACAACCATCGTACATAAAATGTAGATCTAAATTTACACATTCAGATATTTTACAAGAAAATGAAATATCCTAGATGAAATAAAAAAAATGATTAATGAAACAAATAATATACAATAATATTATGATTTACGTCTAAACTTTTAAACATTATATTTATGAAAAGGCTAGCAAATAAGTTATATGGTACTAGTATTTTACTATTTACGGCTAGAAATTCAGATTTGCTAATTTTAATAGAGATGAAATCCACGGATATAAGTTGGACCCAATATTAAATTGCTAGTGATGTCTTGAACAAAAATAATTACAGAAACCGTCTTTACACTAGCATGTTGAGCTTATTTTCCAATTTTTCGATATCTATCTTATGATAATACATGTATCTCCCATATATTTCCCTTTTCCCCATATCAAGTCTATTTTTAAATAGTTATTAAAAATCATAAAAATCAATCATTTTGGTTGTCTTTAATGGATCAGGTGAATTTCCAAATTATAAAATGCATATTTTATATGAAAGATAGATCTAATTCATGCAAGAATTGGGGTAAAAATTGCCGTTTAGAAGTCTTGTTTGAAAATGACATTTCGATTTTCAAAAGTCAGTGGGAGAAGAGCTTTGCTTTAGTTCATCTCTGCGTCTCTTATTGGAAAGTAGTTCTCTCATCAACATAAACATTTTACGGTGATTTGCTAGATGTTTAGAGAACACGCCATCTTCACATTTATCTCCGTTATATCCAGGTGCGCATAACCCAGAACAAGATCCGGTCACGTGATGGCACGCTTTGTTACCTCTACAGTATCCACATTGTTTTCTACATCCGCTACCATACCAACCGGGATCGCAGGCTGAAAAAAGTGTAGGGACAAAAATGACATAAAAAAATCTTTGTCAGTAAGAATGAAAGATAAGGAACATTGATCGATCTCAAAAATCTATAAACAGTACAAATACGTGTATGTGTAGGGGACGTTAATAAACACGGAAGTTCCAAAGGTTGGATCAGGTGCTAAATATGAGAAAACATCCCCGTTGACGTTTGAAGGCATATGTAATGTCAAATTCTGCAATTATTGAGATAATTTTATTTTTCTACTATTTTGTGAATTTTAATCGATACAGAAATCTTATTTTGCAAAAATACAAAAAGAAACTTTTTTTAACTTAATGAAGAGGAACAGGAGTAGCAAAACTTAGTTTCACAGTAAATTGTTTGATTGAAAATGCACAACTCTAGAATTATGTTTATTGTCCCTTATATGGAAAAAAAACTGGTTATGTTCTTTTCGACACTCTCTCAATTTCACATTACAATGTGTAACACAATATAGAATTATCTTATGCTCGTTGCATTTCTCCTGCTGATATCCAGGTTTATAGACGTAAGGCAAGATCCATTTATATAATGACATGTCTCATTACCCTCAAATGACTGCATTGTTGTTGGCATCCACTTCCATACCATCCAGGTTTGCATACTTGAAGAACAAATCATATAGTTGAGGCCGTTTTAGAACATTATTAATTTGCTCTCTTCCGGCCAACTGTCTTCAAATAGATCTACTCAAATTAAGATATATGTTTTCTCATATCTTTTTTTCGTAGTTTGTCTATTCCATTAACATAAACGCTGACATTTTCTGAGGAAATTTTTTTTTATTTACAGGTAGCTAAGGACCATTTTTAACACTTTTTTGGGGAGAGGGCAAGCAAACATTATTATAAGATGACCTGATTGATTTATTTTATTGATATTTGTTTTCCTGCTCTTTTGTATATTTTATTCTAGGAAAACTGTCATCTGTATGTACGAGGGTTGAGGTCACAGTGTCCACATCTTTTATATTTGGCGTCATACCGGTATTATCAAATACAATATACCAAAAGATGCAAAAATATATATCTAATTAACATTGAAATTTAAATTAAAAAGTGTTCATTTGAATTTATTTTATAGATGTTTAAAACATAGAGCATAGGGGGTGTCCCCACGTCACAACGGAACGTCATATATATATATAGAATTTTTTTTCTTAGAATGTAAAAGACAAACACATTAGAAAAATTCTAAAAAAGCACACGGTTCTTCTTCATTTTCTTTTTTAATATAAAATTAAATGACGTCATTGGTATTTAGATATTTTTTGTTTTACTCGTTTGAATTATAAAAAGGGATGGCCGAAAGAATGTAAATAAAAGGCATCTTAATAGATAGTTTCAGCAAATCACTACGAACTCTAACTCTTGATTCCCGCCTACATTTTGCGCCCATTAAATTCAATATTAATGGCAATTTGACCATTAAATCTTTGTTTAATACAAAAAACAGTTCTATAATAATTGATTAATCATTTTAGTTCCAACACTAGATCGTAAATTATCATTAATTCAAGCTCTTGAAAAAAGGGGGGTAGACGATATTTTCTGGTGAAATCGAAGTTTCAAGAATCACCATATTTTAAAATAGTCCTAAATATTAAAAATGTATCTCATATTTTTTTCTTATGTTTTATGCATATAAATAAAAAATATATAAATTAATGAAATATAATAATTAAGTGTAAAAAGCTTTGAAATTGGTAAAAAAATCTGCATTTTTTCATTTTTTGACTATAAACATAAACACAAAAAGCTTTGGTATAAATTTGTAAAATGACAGTCCAAAGTACCTGTAAAAAGATATTTGTTTCACGGGACGGAAAGATGTTTTAAAATTATTTTCCGTTTCCGTTGATTTCTGTAGTGAAAACATAAGTTTTACTAAAATTATAGAGTTATCTCTCTTTGTATCCCAAATAAGTAACGTTATATGAAAATTCATATAAATATTTATAAAAATTCTGAAAATCAGTTGAATATGTTAACTTTTGAGAATTGACTTAGAGGTAGGCGGGAGAACAATACTATCGTTCGTAGTTCTTTCAGCTGCTCATGGGTCACTGAATGATCAGCAGAGGACAAGCAGATCGAAAAATAGGAGATCGAACGGAAACATTCAATGGTGTCTGACATTGTCAAAAAAAAAAAAACAAAAAAAAAAACTAGATGCTGTCATGAGACAGTAATACCCGCACTAAGGTGTTTGCCTCTAAATACACGCTCCCACATATTGGGCGGCTTTCCAAGGAAAAAGTCAAAATAATTCTATAATTTGCATGTATTCATCAAATTGAGTATGAAATTCTCAGACCCTGTGACCTATAACTCAGAACCTCTTTAAGAGGTTCTGAGTTATAGGTCACAGGGTCTGATTATTTTACATGCTTAATTCATTATATACCAGTTTGAATTCTATTAATGATGTAAATTAGATTTTGATAAATGTTTTGCTCATAATAGGACCTTTTTAAATTTACTAACCCCCCCCCCCCTTCGACACCACAATCACACAGCACATACTTTTTGGAATAGGCTAGATGGAAAAGTTTTGTTAAAACATCGTTTGTTAAGAATGAATTTAAAATTTGTTCTTGTACTATACATGTTAACAAGTAAATTTCTACATCACATCACGTTGCGTCACCCATTATCATATTTTTAGATTACCGGTAAACACCATTTGGCACACCTCGGCCGATTCCCACTTCATCTGATAAGGTGACGGAATCGACGAAGGTTTGCCGAATGGAAATAGCACATGGCTGCAGTCTGGTGTGCATTGGATTAATTCATTTTGTGTTATAATTGGATTTATATTTCATGAAGTTGACGAGACCTATGGCAGTCGGTAAGTACAAGTTTAAGTATAGTGGGGGGTAAAATAAACCCAAACGATTAGGTTAAAGTTCAAAAAGGGTCAAAGATCATCGCATGCCACACTAGACGAATTTCATATTGTGAAGTTATCTCCCGTTGTCGATGTGACATTCAGTTACTGCCAATACTGGTGCGGATCCAGAATTTTTTTTCGGGAGTAGGGAGGGGGGTTCACATCTCAGTCAAAAAATTCCAGCCCAGAATTTCCTGACAAGCAGGAGAAAAAAAACTGAAAACAAATAAACAAAATAAAAACAATGATAGTGTGGTCAATGTTTTCTAAGTTAGGGGGAGGATGTCCAAAGTCATTTTTTATTTGCTTCAGTATATAGTCTTGTTTAAATAACAAAGCAAATTCCAGGGGGGGGGGGGGATTCCAATCTCCCTACCCACTCCCTGTCCCTGAAATAACAATCTATTTTGTGATTCCAATTAAATAGTATATTTTTTTCCATTTGACTAATTATACATATTTTGTTTCTTGTGTTTATATTATGTCTGTCTATTTGTCTGCAGAAATTATAACCTTGCCCATAAGTTTTAAGTGGGATGGGCTATACAAATGGCTTCCACATTTTATAGGTTTATTTCTTGTGACAATTAAGACCTTTTATTTGGGTACCATTAATTTTTACCTCTGATCGCTTGACCTAGGATACACATTTTTACAAGAAAAATACCAAACTTTAAACTTGGCCTAAATTTTGATCAGTAGGTGCTAGGGCTTTCATGCTTAACATGTGTATTCATTGTGAACTGTCAACAGGTATAAATATGTTTGACCTTGACCCTAGAGTTTGAACCACTTAAAAAAAAATTAACCTTGGCAATTAACTTTTGAACAGGAATTACTAGGGATTTCTTTATTTCACATGTGCATTCCTTGTGACAAGACTTTCTTCTGATACTAACACTTTGAACCCTTTGACCTTGACCTTTGAGTTTGACATATATTTGAGAAACTGCAACCTTCGCCATAGGCTTCCATACAGGGACATCAGTGTTTCACAAACATATCTTGTCTTCATTATTATTTGGTGGTGTCTCCATATGAGGGAAAAATTCCCGAGAGAGATGTATTCACAACAAACAAACATATTACTAAAAAAAAATTTAAAACATGAATATGTTGGTCATGCATATCTCTGCATGAAAAAAAGCTTTTCAAATACTGCAACCATATTGTAACCCTTTCAAAACACTCATTTGAGCTTTTCTGGTTTCCTTAGCATATAACATCTGTCGTGATGTTTCGTCCATCTGTTTGTCTGAAAACTTTTTACATTTTTAACTTCTCTAGAACCACTGGGCCAATTTTACCCAATTCATATAGAAATATGTACATTTGTATGTCAGACTGTCCATCTGTCTCAATAAATTTAACCTTGGTCATCACGGTCATATCTACTGAATGAGAAGAGACATTCATATTAAACTTATGTATTAGTATTTACCTGTGAGAATGGCATGTTTTTTTTTTTACATGTGACCTAGAAGTTTGACCTGCAGGTGATTAGGCTGCTGAGTAAAATGTAAGAGGAGTTCAGAGAAGACGGGGCTTTTAGCATAAAAAAACGTCATTTTTCGACCCCCATTTGACCCCCCGGGGCAAAATCAAAATTCCGAAACCTTACTGCACATCTACATCTACTTGCAAAAAAATTAAATTGTTATAAATTCATCATTTTGAAAGAGAAAACTTAGGGCATTCATATCATAATGCATGTATACTATTACCTGTGATAAGACCTTTCCAAATCAATCACGACTTTTACTCTGTGACCTTGACCTTGAAGCGGTCAAGCCTAACCTACTTTTCAAAAATGTTGCATTTGCTTATAACTTTTGATTGAGATGAGATATGACTCTCACATTTGACATGTACATGATGTACATTAATTACTCATAAGAATTCAAGGGTGTTTCCCAGCATGCGATGCTTCGATGTGACATTCAGTTACTGCCAATACTGGTGCAGATCCAGAATATTTTTTCGGGAGTAGGGAGGGGGGTTCACATCTCAATTAAAAAATTCCAGCCCAGAATTTCCTGGCAAGCAGGAGAAAAAAAAATGAAAACAAATAAACAAAATAAAAACAATGATAGTGTGGTCAATGTTTTATAAGTTAGGGGAGGATGTCCAAAGTCATTTTTTATTTGCTTCAGAATATAGTCTTGTTTAAATAACAAAGCAAATTCCAGGGGGGGGGATGGGGGGATTCCAATTTCCCTACCCACTCCCTGTCCCTGAAATTACAAACTATTTTGTGATTCCAATTAAATAGTATATTTTTTTTCATTTGACTAATTATACATATTTTGTTTCTTGTGTTTATATTATGTCTGTCTATTTGTCTGCAGAAATTATAACCTTGCCCATAAGTTTTAAGTGGGATGGGCTATACAAATGGCTTCCACATTTTATAGGTTTATTTCTTGTGACAATTAAGACCTTTTATTTGGGTACCATTAATTTTTACCTCTGATCGCTTGACCTAGGATA
>PRKT01001042.1:28592-39139 GCA_003671525.1 Saccostrea glomerata | reverse complement strand
CCCCCCCCCCCCGTTGCTACGCCCCTGGTTATGCATTACTTTTGAATACTCAGTGCATTGTTTTTCTAATATTCCCTATAAGGCATGCTATCCGCTTGTGGTGTTTTAGGTATTTTACAGAAACTTTTATAAAATTCAATTCATACCCAATACAAAATATCTTTTGAAAGAATGTTTATCAGGCATGGAGCATTAAAACTAGTTTTTAATATAATTTTTATCATAAAATTAAATAAAAAATGTACGATTTTTAAATGGTGATATATACGGTACTTCTGTTTATTCGAGTCTTGAATCTCTAAAATTATTGTAACATAGATATGTTTTGCTATCATCATTTAGTCAAACATTTCTTTTCCATTTTGAACCATTAAAACCATTAAAATTGTGAGGTTGGAAAATTCCTGATAGTAAAGTTTTTTTTTTAGAACCACGCCAATACATTGATGGGGAAATCAATTACATTTACAATTTGTAATTTTATCTCGGACAAAGACACTGGAAATGTAAATATCTTGAATTACTGACTTTAATTTCGTTACATTATACGTATGTGTATTTTACAAGATATTTTTTGCATTCTTCAAGAGACAGCATGAGAATTGTTTTAATTGCAAATGATCCAGGGTTTTAAATTCACAGTCAATAATTGCAAAGTAGCATTGTATGAGTATCTATAATAAAAGGAAAAATGTCTTTAAGCGACTTTAATTAGTTTTCTAAAATTAAAAAAAGTATAAAAGTAATTTACTTAAAGTATGCAGTGATAAAGACAACACATTCAAGAAAATGAAAGCAGGGTATCATTATGGTTTTTTTGGTGTGTGTTTGTTTTGTTAATATTTACAGATAATACATTTTTAAATTTATGAATAAATAGAGGTGTATTTCAAATGTAATTTCTTCACATAATGTGCTAACTAATATTAACATTAAATAAACTATGCATCTGTTAATATTTTAATTCTCACCAAAACACAGTCAGTAAATACTTGTAAAAAGAATGGAACATTTCAGTATATACGTGTATTTCCCAACTGAAATCAGTAAATACGTGTATTCCCTAACGAGAATAGGAATTTCATGTGTTTCCTAAAATTCAGGAAATACTTGTAATTCCTGATTACACTTATTTACTGTAACATATACACTTTTATGAACCATACGACATAAAAACCATAATATATAGTTGTAAATGGATGAGATAAACATCTTTGCTTCATTAATGTATTTTAAAATACTAACTGATAAAGAGTTATCGATTGAAGAATTTTGGCCCCTCTTGACCCCTCATTTGAATTCCCAGCCCCTTTTTCTTGATCTGATCTTAAAGGTCTTCGAATTTTGAAGACTTTTTGTTTAACAAATATTCAGAGATTCTTTTTCTTTTTCGAGTTATTTACAAAAGAAATATTTAGGGGCCAACCCTTCAACTCCCTATTGAGTATGTTAAGAGAAAAATAAAAGGTTGCATATTGTTCAGAACATAATTTTAACATCTTTTGTTCAATATTACTTATCAAAATATTTCTCACTTTCGAGATATAAAGCGACAAAGATTTAGCATTCTGGCCCCTTGTGGCCCCTAATTATGTACCATACGACATAAAATTCATTATTTGTAGCTGTAGATTGATGAGATAAACAATTTTGCTTCAGTAATGTATAACAAAATACTGACTGCTAAAGAGTTATTGAATAAAGACCTTTGCCCCCTTTCAGTCCTAAATGTGATGACTCAGCACTTTGTTTTTGGTATTATATTAAAGATCTTGTGATTTTCATAAATGTTGTTCAGTATGTTTTAACAAAATAATTTTGATATGATGCAAAATGTCTCCAAAAATCACTCATTACACGTATCCTAAATTTTGACCTAGATAAAACTTTTCTTAAATGGAAATTTAATATATTGGTACCAAAAGTAGGGTATTATCACTGAGAATACAATTATGAAATATGAAAGTAGGCCCAAGTACAGATACCTTCAAGGTCATTGTTATCCAAATGAAAGGTCTTGCCACAAAAAATTCATATGTAAAATATGAAAGCCTTAGCTCTAACCATTTAGGAGTTATGGCCAAGGTTAAAGATTTTAAAAAGTAGGTCAACTCCAAGACCAAGCTCAAAGATCTTGCTATCAAATTAAAGTACAAGTCATGAGGATTAAATATGTAAAGTAAAAAAATTACGATCGAGGCCTTACATGTACACTTCAAAAGTAATGGTCAAGGTTTACATTTTAAAAAAAGGTAAAACTCCAAGGTCAAAGGGTCATAGTTCTTGGTATCTATTGAAGGGTCTCTTTACAAGAATTATATAAGAATTACATTAGTGAAGTATGATATCACTAGCCCTCATAAGTAAAAAATCTCTAAGGTCAAAGTCAAAAAGTCAAGGTAATTGGTATCCAATGAAAGGTCTTGCCACATAGAATACATATCTAAAGCTTTGAAACTCTGGTCTTAACCGTTCAGAACTTATGGAGAGGTTACAAAATTTGAAAAGTAGGTCAAACTCTAAGGTCAAAGGCTCAAAGGTCTGGCTTTTAAATGAAAGGTCTTGTCACAAGCATGAAATATGTAAAGACTGAAAGCACTAGCCCTATCCCTTTTAAAATTACGGTTAAGGTTTGAATTTCAAAAGTAGTTCAAACTCCAGGGTCAAATGGTCAAAGTTCTTGTGGGTCCTTTGAATGGTCTTTTCACAAAGATTATATATAAGGATATGGAGATAACGAACAGTATTCAATCTCAAAGTCAAAAATACAAATTAGGAGCAGAGCAAACACGGACCTCCGAAACATCAAATGTAGAATCAGATGCAATGGGGTTTGAGCATCCCCTGTTGACCGGTCACATCCGCCGTGTGCTCTATGTCATGATCAGGTAAAATCGGGAAATATTTGAAGTATGAAAGCCCTATCCCTTACCGTTCAAAAGTTATGGTCAGGGTTAAAAAAATTTTACGAGTACGGAAATCTACAAGATCAAGATCAAAAGATCAAAGTTGTTGGTTTCCAATGAAAGGTTTCTCAACAAAAAGTACAGCTGTGAAGTATAAATAGCCTGGTTTCTACTGTTCAAAAGATATGGCTAAAGTAAAAGTTTTGAATTTCTGTGTAAAAGTGGGTCAAACCCAGAAATCAAGGTCAAATTTAGTGGTACCCAAAGAAAGCACTTGTATCAAGTAATACACATGTACAATATGAAAGTCACAGCTCCACTTAATCAAAAGTTATGGGCAAGGTTAAAGTTTTTGCCGACAAAAAGACAAACAGACAGACGGAGAGACAGACAGTCGGACAGACATACACGACAAAACCTATATCAACCCGAAACTTCGTTTACGGGGGCATGAAAATAAAAAATGAACATAAATGAATTCACCAACATATTGTTCAACCTACATGCATTTCAGTCAACATGCAGCAAAAGGAGATGATTGAGTTCTTAAAATCAAAATAAAAAAAAAAACATGGACAAGCATTACCAAAACAAAGCAAAAAAAATGTACCTGTCACATATGTAAATATGAACAGATAGGATATTATCTGCTCAATTTGTAGGCCTATGTTTATCATTTTAATTTATTTTTAGAAGTGGAAACTAAATATGATTTTTATGACATATATATATATATATATATATATATATATATATATATATATATATATATATATATATATATATATATATATATATATATATATATATATATATATATATATATATATATATATATATATATATATATATATATATATATATATATATATATATTTGGGTAATTCAATATCAAGCAATATCAACTCAGACAGTTTTTACAATGTAACAAATAGCTTACCATAAACCTGCACTTCACATATTTCAAGGAATATGCCATCAGGAGACGTTTTATTTGTGTAAATCCAAACAAATTGAGCAACTCCTTTACATTGTTGTTCTATAATTGGAGGCAGAGTTGTTTTTCCATCATCCTGATAACAGATATCCTGCCGGTCAGTCACAGTTGTGTTTGATAGACGGATATTAAACCCTTGTATTCGTCTCGTTTTATACCCTGGTACTAATAGAAGGTATAGTGCTGATATCCAATTTAGCATATTGATTAAATTCTTTATAAAACCATGCAATATGCAAAGCATGTTTTGATTAACTGATTAATAAAAAATGCAGACCTGCCTACCCTTCCGCTTTTGGCGTAATTCTACCGCTTTTTACCACAAAATTACGCTATTGCGCGACTTATATTAATTTTACGCTTTTGATTATTTGGTTCAAGATCCTTTATGAACGACTTAAAGACTTAAAGTACGACCTGCTGAAATGAAATGAAGTTCTAATAAAAGTAATTCATATAGGAATTATAATCATAATATACCTAGTAGTTACTTGTAAACTGTTATGGCGAAAATTAGAAAGAAGACGAGAAGTCACTGCATACATTAACTTTAACATTAACTATTACATGATATTGTAAAATGTACAGCCATTTCTAAGTTCAATCGAGTTTACTTTCACATTGCTTAGAATAAGATAGAGAAATGTGAACGTTAATAAGATAAAATACAAATTTAAAATATATGATTTGTGTAAACATGCAAACGCAAGCCTTCAATTAATTGAACTGATACAAATTGACCAAATAGTTCATTATTAAAGGGTGTTTGGTTGAATTGAGTTTGAAATAGGATACTGGTATTTTACAATACTTTTTTTGCGAATAAATAATTCGAAAAAGAAAAGGTTCTACCAGCTTTCGGTTGTTTTGAAAGAAAAATAAAGTTTTGTACATGTACTAAAACAACGAAATAGGAAAACAAGATTGATTACGCCTTGAAATTGGTGGAAAAAATAAGCATTTTTGTCGCTTTTGTCTACAAACATATTCTGTTTCCACCAAGAATGTACTGAAATTACACTCTCGCAATGAAAAGGGTAGGCAGGTCTGAAAATGATTACTTGCGAAAATGTTAGAAATACGAGGGCCGTTCAGAAATTACATGGACTGTGCTATTATTTACTCTTACAGACGTCAAATAGTTAGGAAATTTCACAAATATATCTATTTTAAAGATTCTAATAAATTTTGAGCAAAATTTCTGTATTTTAAAAAAAATTCTACAAAAATTGTAAGTATTTGTATATCGCTGATGGAGATGTAAGGAACACGACAAAAAAATTGAAGCAAAAGCACGCAGAATCAAAAATTTAACTCATTAATTTTCCGACAATTTTCTCAAATATACCTTTAAATTATTCTATCATTATGTATTTAGATTTCTTACGTGATATTTAAAGTACTAACAGAAATACAGTGATTTTTCTCAGATGCGATCTCCCTGAAAACGACTGTGAAATGACGTCTCCTGAATTGACGGCGCACATTACTATTGTTAAATGTGTAATGCTCGAGATATCGCCAACATAGATCCAAAACATGCATAATGAAACATGTAGTAAACTAAGTTATTCGTGACATTCGTCCACAAATAGCAAATTGAAATTTTAGATCCTTAGACCTCTGTAAAAAGGCTATACGGGAAGAAGATTATCGACAAAACTTTATCCAGGACTGTAAAGAACGTAATTGAGAGTCACCAATATCACACTATACCTCATAAATACCTGTAGTTTTTGGTTTTAAAACAAAAAAAAATATTTTTTACTTGTTTAATAGGTTTTAAGCTTGACAAGAAATGGTGTTTGGATGCTGAGTAGATAAGGTAACTTAAACTATAGAGGTACTCTTGGGGAAATGTTGAGAAAATGAAAGCTCAATCACATATTTTTATAATGGCTGTGTCGACGAAGATTTTGCTGCTCCGTGACTTATTGATGTGTCCTAAAAAGTCACTCAAATTGATACCAATTTACAACATTTTGATATTAAATTTTGAAGACCATATAAATATTCTTTTAAATTATGTGTGGCGTTTTGCCCGATTATGTCCTCTAATATATTTTCTATGCAACAACTCCGTGTAATTTTTCAACGGCCCTCGTATATGATGAACGGAGGTCATAGAACTGCTAACGATAGTATTGTCAATTTTCATAAGTTAACATATTCGATGAATTTTTAACATTTCTTATAGAAAATAATAAGAATTTTCATAAAACATTACTTATTTGGCAAAACAAAGAAAGAAAACTCTAAAATTTTGGTAATACATGTGTTTTCCATTATTGAAATCAACGGAAAACGTAAAATATTTCTAAAATATATTCCTCCCAATGACACAAAAATTCCTTTTTTACAGGTTTTATGGACTGCTAATTTCACAAATTCTTACCAAAGCTTTTTGTGTGCCATGGGGGAAACATATGTTTGTAGACAAAAGCGACAAAAATGCTTATTTTTTCACCAATTTCAAAGCGATTAACAATTGAAAGATTATCTTTTATAAATATAATTATTCATATTTTATTTTTTGCCTAAAACATGAGAAAATACATAAGAAACATTTAGTCATATCCAAGATTTCAAAATATGGTGATGCTTGAAAGCCCGATTTCAATGAAAAATATTGTGTACTTCCCTTTTTCCTAGAGTTTGATTTTCGAATAATTTACTGTTTCATGCTGGTATTAAGATAAGTTATAAATTACCATAAAATTGTTTTTTGTATCAAACAAAAATTTTATTGCGAAATTGTCATTCATATTGATTTAAGTGGATGAAAAATGTAGGCGAGAATCAAGAGTTAGCGTGGGTATTTCTTTACTAAAATTAGAATTTCAAATAAAATTTAATAAAATTACAATTACCCAAGGTTATCTAACATGCAAATGTTGAAAATTATCATTATAATAGGGTCCGCCAACGGCTTATCTCCCCCTTGCGCCGCTAGAGGCGCTGGTGTACTATGAGGTATTCTAGATAAACATGGCGTACGCTTCGTACACATTGCAGTGCCGAAACTGAAAAAAAAGAATTAATATTACGCGGCGCTGTAACTACGGGAAGGAAAACCGATCTCATAGAAAGGTAAGAAAACATTTATTTTATTACATGCAAACATTTTTCATTGAAGTAATCCTTATATAACTTGTATTATAACGGTATTCAGAGTCATGTGGTGCTACGTAGTGAAATGACAACAATATTGAAAATGCCTTCAAAACATATTACATAGGCCTGTACTTCACGCAGGTTGGAAGCATACGAACGGAATTTCAACTTTAGCGGTCCCGTTATTGAACTGCCAGCAGAAAGGGATGTAGAATGGCCAACTACTGGGTATAAACAAATGACATCGGGCCATTATGACCTTTTGCCACACATAACAGAAACCCATATCGAAGGTAATAATCTAATATTACTATGAATTTGGATATCAAGGGAAACTGGCTTAGGCAGTTAAGTTTGTATTTGAAATGTGTAACTGTTGTATGTCACATATGAAATGTACCAGTCATGAAAATTTTATATCAGAAATAAATATGTCAGCATGCAGGAGTAAAATTCACATTTTCTTGTGGAAATCTTGGATATTTTCAATATAGACAAGCAGTTGACAGACAAATGATGGGCAATACAAAGGCCATTGTGAAAGGAAAATTACTGCTGGAGTCGGAGAGAGTTGAAGCACTGAGCATTAACTGTCAAGATGAGGACTTTTTCCTTACAGGATTCGTCAGAGCTGCAATGAAGAAAAAGGTAGTTTTTTATTTAATAAATGAACAATAACAAATCTAAATAGAAATCAATGTGTGTTTATAGCGTGAATGTAGAGCCAGTGAAAATTAGTTCTTATGTGGATGAAAATATATGGCTATATTTAACAGGTGTCTTACAATTATCGTGTAAGAATTGACAGAAAAACAGGTGAAATTAAAAATTCAGACTGTGAATGCCCTGGTGGGAAGGGCCCTAATGGAACCTGTAAACATATAGCTGC
The DNA here is from genome assembly GCA_003671525.1 of Saccostrea glomerata. Taxonomy (NCBI): domain Eukaryota; kingdom Metazoa; phylum Mollusca; class Bivalvia; order Ostreida; family Ostreidae; genus Saccostrea; species Saccostrea glomerata. Next base: position 31,233 of record PRKT01001042.1, on the reverse strand, counting down.
TGTTGTTTTGCTCATGGTGAAATTTCGGGAAACACATATTATAGCCATTCCTAGGGGATGTACAGAAAATCTTCAGACTTTTCATCGCCAAAAAAGTCTTTTAAAGTTGAGCTGTGTTAAAAAAATGTTTCTTCTTTCTTTTTTTTTTTGACAATATGGATGAAAAATATTTGAGTTTTTTAGTTTTTTTTACACAAGTTTCAGGAATACAAAAAGATTTTCAATATAATGTTTGGATTATGATGATACCATTTGAACATAAACATATAAATACAACTTTAACTCTGAGGCCTGTGTCACATTATTTATTAAGTTGCATGAACTACAGATGAATTCATAAATTTACTGTTCGTTGAGTTGTTTTTGAAGGTTTGAAGGATTATTTCGCATGCATGCAAAATATTTTTGTGTTCAGTATTAAACTTTGTCGATTGATACATGTGATCTAAAAATTTCCAAGCAATGTAGATATAGTAAACCATGAAAATAAAATTAATATAAAGTTTTATTTGAATACATTTATGCAAATATTAAATTACACAAGTACTTAAATTCAGTATATGACTTTGTAAAGAAAAACAATACAGGAGTATATTTTTGATAAACCAAAATAGAATAAAATGGAATTCGCTAGTGCCGTTTTCTTAAAAAAAATTAACATCCAACTTATTTTAAACCATTGAATTTTACAGGCTCCCCCATAAAAGCTGAAGACATTCCTTGTCGATATAATCCAGATCTTGGTGACCCTAGGCCTCAAAAATACAGAGGAATAGCTGGATACAATGATTACGTGAGCAACATTGTAACCAACTACTGTGCTGCAACATCTGCAGATTTAGCTTTCAAGTACATAAAGCCCAAGGCATTTATCAACATTGCAGTACTAGACCATGATTACTTGGACCTGCCATTCACCGAATATTGGATAGATGCAGCTCAAAAGGTATATTAATATAATAAAATATTTTGTAAAATAGCTGAAGAAATTGTTTTGGTGAATCTTGATGAATTTGAAGATATTCTTTGGTATACTGTATAAAGAATTTTTAATTTTTGTACAGGTATCAGATAGGGACATCGCTCGCATTGAACACAGAACGAGGAAACAGAGCCTGTCGAAAGTTTGGCACTGTGAGAGAGAATGGCGTTTGACAGCTTCCAGGTTTGGGGATATTTGCAAAGCTACCGATCGACGCAACAGACTGAAGCTGTGTTCTAGCATCTTAAAACCTCTAAAATTAAAAACACTCGCTGTCCTACATGGCCAACAATATGAAGCTGTGGCAAGACAAGTATTCCAAGACAAAACGGGTTTTAAAGTCAAGACTTGTGGCCTTTTTGTAGATTTAGAGAATAATTATTTGGCTGCGTCGCCAGATGGTATTATTGGAGAAAGTGCGATTATTGAAATCAAATGTCCATATAAGGGTAGAGATCGTAAGATTGCTGCAGATAAATTTTTCCCATTCTTGCAAGAGGATGATAATGGTTTATTGCACTTGAAACAGTCATAATTATTACATGCAGGTGGAAGGGCAGCTTAATGTGTGTAAAAAAGAGAAGCGTTTCTTTGTTGTATACACATTTGTTGATATTTTTGTGGAAGAAATTAATGTTGAGAGAGATTACTGGTGTGGTTGCATGTTACCAAAGCTAGAGTTGTTTTATAAGAAACACTACAGAAAATTTCTTGCTGAAAAATTGTAAATTGGTGTCATGAATGACTCATTAACAATCTGCAGTTGAAGTTATTGTCAATGAAAACATGATGATGTACAAAAATTTCATTTATTATTTATATAGATACTGGTAATGATACAATTTTCATATATAGAAATCCCTTTTTTCAGCTCTAAAGATCAGCAGTTCAGCACAATATTTTAATTGATTATCACAGAATGTATTGTTTAATGCTGTTTTAATGGATAACTTTTTTGTTATTGACATATTGTTTTATATCATAACAAAAAACAATTTTTCAATATTCATCATGGAATCAAGATTCATTTGATTTGAGGGAAATGATTGTGAAGTTATTACATGTAATAATTAGAAAACAGGTACATGTATAAAGGTGTCTAGATATTATGTAGATATATTCATTTGCTGTTTTAAGGCAAAAACTGTATCGGAAGTGAAAGTTAGAGAAGTAGTACATGTAACTGGTATGTGAAGATGTTAGCTTGAATAATGAAATAGTAAGTAAACTGAAAAGAATCATGTTTCATTAGTACAGCAAGTAATAAATGATGTATCCACCATTATTTGGAATCTTACTTCTTTATTATGAATATTTGTCAACAATGCAAGGTCTAAAATTCAGGACTGAAAAACAAATGAAAATAATTCTGGAGCCTAAAATAGCTTTTTCCCTGTGGAAGCTCTTTCTTGAGGATTTTAAAAGTCTTTGCCAGTCCAATGATCCTCTCCACATGAATACGCTTGGAGGCGATTCTTCGGTCTTTGACAACATCTTGTGCCTCAAGCTGGCTTTTTCCTTTTAACATTGTTGGTGTGTTTACTTGAATGTTACGAGAAGCAAACAAATCCTGGACCATGATGCCCCTGTCGGCCATTATACTGTCATGGTCTTGAAATTTGTCTTTTTCTAGTAACAAGTCAGACCGTTCAATGATTT
>PRKT01001041.1:125485-147367 GCA_003671525.1 Saccostrea glomerata | reverse complement strand
AAATTATCATCTTTATCTTATTCATTTAGAGGAAATAAAAAATTTACTTCACATTAATCAAGATAATCAAGTTTAATGGAAATCATGTATGTAACATTCCATTAAATAAGAGTATGGTCATGTACTTATCAAAGATCTTCATGTTATCTTTCAGCATGCCATTGGCAACATATGCCTCTTAAAATACAGCACATATGACTGAAATATATGTTCTAGATATTATGCCGGCTGGCCAATATCATGCAGAGAGACATGCAATAATGAAAATCACAAGTAGCTTAAGGCAACCAAAGAAAACTCAAATAATCTAAAGAGGCAAACTTTTTGTATATGGCATTTTCATTCCTTTTTAAATGTGATTTTCTTATTTTGTTTAGATTTATTTTTGTTCCTACCGAATTTTTCATTTATTTAATAGTTTAGACATTTAGGTCTGTTGTAATTTAAAGCATGAAAATTAAAGAATAGAAATATACAAATTGTTTTTGTTTACTAAATGCATTGAAAGAATTTCTTTGTGCCTTTCGATCACCATTAGCTTTTTTTCCAAAGCATAAAATTCATGAAGTGACGCACGATACAATTCTCATTCTAATGTTTTGTCTTTTAAAGCCACCTCATTTGCTATTCTGACGCCAATAAGCATCATTCCAGTTCCCATTTAAGTATGATTGGCCAAAACAAATAAATTTTAATGCAGATATTAAACATTGTTATACCTTTAGAAATTTGTTCCTATACAATTCTATACAAAAAAAGTCTAACATTTTTAATGTTTTGCTGAGCGGGCATAAGAAAATCGATGTTGGACCGCTGAGTGAGATGTTGGACCGCTCGGAGAGATGTTGGACCGCTTACGTCACAGAGTGGGCGGTGCTTAATATCATTTTCATTCGCTGGTGTTAAACAGTGATAGATATGATGTTACTTCACGGAATTAAGTACAAAATAAAATACATGTAAATATATATAAATAAAATAAAATGAAAGGTATAACAAAACATTTATTGACAGAGTTCTCGGGCAAAATGCGTTTTGTCGAACCCTCGAACCAAACTGTCTGCCTTCGGCCTAACGGCCTCAGGCAGTCAGTTTGGTTCTTGTGTCCGACAAAATGCATGTTGCCCTCGAACTCAGTCAATAAATGTATATTGTACCACAGGACTGGCGGTAAATTCAGATTTTACTTTGAGTTGCTGTGGGTTATTTGCCAGAAGAATCACAGTTTTTTAATCACGCCCACAATCTGGCATCAAGCCATAATGTGACAAGACCTTTATTGGTGAATAAATGATGCTTATTTCAAAATCTTGTCGATAACTGATAAATGTGTTTAGTCAACATTTTCAATTTCAAGAATACTAACATTAATTTGTCAATATTCGCTCCGTACTTCAACAAGGCGTTTCCTGTTACGTTCAATCTCAAATAGTGTAAATTTTTATTCTTGTCTCAAAATAGTAATTCCAAGTTTCACTACTATTCAAACTATAATTAACATCTCAGAAATCATTTCGTGGTTTTTGTCCGTTGATCGCTATAAATGTAAATTTCAATCGGCGATGTTTTCCAAAGAAACCCCCCCCCCAAAAAAAAATAGAATCGATCTGTAAAAAAAACAGCTAAAATAAAAGAGTTTACGATCGCTTCCCCTGTTAAGGACAGGTATCAATCCCTCTGTCTAAGCTGCAACATCTTCACATGTACCCAATTATGATCCATCATTCCTATCTTTTTAATCGACGATAGCTTCGAAAATTCAATCCGTTTAGATGGAGACAGGTATTTAAACGGACTTCGGACTGTGCCTTGACAGGATGAAAGGGGCGGTGCTAAATGTAAACCAGTTTTCCGCTTTTCTCTGGTCCTCTGGTAAAAGTAAATAGACCCTAGCAAGGTTATTGGCCGCCATCTTGGACTGGGGGCTAATATTGGGGGCTGACGTCATAATAAACAATGGCCGAATCGAGCTCCGCAGCTGATCCTCGCAGCGTGTAATTTACCTGCCTCGTAACAAGTGTACCTAAGTGTGCAGAAGAGACCCCAAGGTAATGTATTTTGACCATAAACAAGTATTCTATCTTTGATTTACACTTTTATGAAGTAAGTTGCATATTTACTCAAGGTTGTCGAAACCACGTGGCCGAAGGGAACGCTTCCTGTAATTGGAGATCGGTGATGTTTTTTTTTGTTGCCCTGGCTATATGCGGCATATTTCAGTTCTGCAATTTGGGGAGATGATTTGGATGCTAAACAATATTTTTCCAAAGGCCTGAGACAAAATCTTAATTTTTTATAGAGCTTTGAAATCGGCGTAATGGGGATGAGATATCGAAAAAATATAATACATCGGTATAAGATGAGATTTAATGAACAATATCCATGGTTGAACATTATTTATAATCAATATAATATAAATAAATTATATTATGTATGTTATATATGTAAATTAAGTGTCATTGATGCATCACACCTTCACTGTACTTTACTAATTACTAGTAATTCACAGTTTAGTCTTGACATTGTTTATACAGAAACTCTTGTATGTACAAGGGGATCAAGAAATATGAAAGATATATACACCTTAAAAAAAGTATTTTTTCCCTTGAAAATATTTTTCCATCACTGCAATCTTGAATACTTATATTATAATTAAGAATATTGCTATAGCTATTTGCACAAAAGTTTAAAATTGATTGATATTTATATATAATTTGAAATACACTGTACATAAATATAGCAAATATTTTACATGCATAAAATAAGGTATGAATATCTTCAAATTCATGTCCAGTGAATTAAACTAGGAGAAATAAAATAGATAAAAACAGAAATAAAAAGAAACCAAAAAGATTTTAATATTGATTCATGTATAATTATACTTATACCAGAAAAAAATATCCATGGTGCATGCATAGGACTCAAAATTGTGCAATTTTTTACACAATTTAATATTATTTTAGAAGAGAGGATGTCCTAGAAACACCTGGAGGCTTGATGCAGAGTCAGATTTAAAGACACAGGATATGACATGGCAGGATGCAGCTAAAGCAGAGTTCGTTGGAGGACTGTTGTCGATGGCCTATGTTCCTCACAGAACGACAGGCCGAAGAAAGTACATGAAGTAAGAAGGATATGGAAATAACGAACAGTATTCAATCTCAACGTCCATTAAACAAATATACAAAATAAGAGCAGAGCAAACACGGACCTCCGAAACATCAGAGGTGGGATCAGGTGCCATGGAGGAGTGAGCATCCCCTACCGACCGGTCACACCCGCCGTGTGCTCGTTGTCATAATCAGGAAATAACGAAAAAAAATCCGTGGTCAATTCAGTGTATAAATAATGGACTAACAATTGGTATGAAAAACGTCAGTCAGCATTTCATTCAATGATAAATTGTATTTGCTGACAAGGTCATTGTATCGACCATAGAATTTACGAAATGATGACTTTAAACGAGACTGTTGATATTCTTGTTTCATCAACTTGCTTGTCAATAATTTACCTCGTTTAAGAAATTGTTCATACGTAGAGCATGCTCTTGCGTATCGAATCAACTGAGATATAAATACTCCGTATGCAGGTGATGAAGGTATATTGCTGCATAAGTAAGGGAAGTTGACGATAGAAAAGTTAAAGTCATCACGTTTATCATATAGCTTGGTTGTTAGATTACCATTAGTGTCTTTTTCAAGTAAAATATCCAAGTATGAAGCAGAAGTGTCGGACTCTGTGGTATCTTTTATCTCAAGCTCACCAGGATATATCGTGTCGACGTAGGAATGGAAATTATCATTATTAATTGACAATACGTCGTCGATATATCTAAATGTCGAGTTGAAGGCCACAGCAAGTGTTTTCTTCTTTTCACGCAAAAGATTTTGCATAAATTCTGCTTCATATGAATATAAAAATAAGTCTGCTAATAACGGAGCGCAATTTGTACCCATGGGAATTCCAATAGATTGTTGGAATACCTGGTCTCCAAAAACCACATAGATATTGTCAATCAGAAACTCAAGCATCTTCTTGATGTCAACTTCAGAGTACTTATGTGTGCAATCAGAATCTGTTTTAACAAAATAATTTTTCAAATGACCAATGACGAGGTAAGTAAACTTACGAGTTCCATTTTTGTTGAAGAAGCAGCTGTCAATGATATCAAAAAGCCTGGATTTTAATTTGTCGTGGGGAATTGTTGTGTATAAAGTTGAAAAGTCGTAAGTGTTTATGCTGTTGATTTTTGTAAAGTCTTGTGATTTCAAATTGTCCAAAAGTTCTTTAGAATTTTTAAGTATCCACATCTGATTTACACCACTTCTTGAATATATATTTGTACAGTACTCTTGAAGTTTTTCCTTCACTACTGTCAATATTTTAGTGAGAAGTAACGAAAGAGGCTTGGTTGAACATTTACTGGAACCTACAATGTATATTTGTTTGTAAGGATTCTTATGAAGTTTCGGAATCCAATATATATAAGGTAGTTCAAATTCATTTTGGCTCTGTGGAATATTAAAAGTATTCAAAACTGACAGATTTTGAAGAATTTCTTCCTTGGTAAGTAGCAGGTACAGTGGACCTTCAGATATCCGGACGCCAGATATCCGGATGCTTCAGTATCCGGACGACTTTTCATCGGAAAGGAATTTTTAAATGTTGCGTTGTTTTGTTAAACAATTAATTCAGATATCTGGATGCTTCATCACATATCAGGACAAATTGACTGGGAACCAAAGCGTCCGGATAAATGGGGCGCCACTGTATATTTCATTGTGTTTTCAAACTTTGCTATTTGAATTTGAAACAAACAAAATAGTTTTGGAATTAAAGTGAATCCCTGTGTAAATGCAATGTACATGTATTCAAATTTAAAAAAAAAAGGAATTTAAAGGTTTGAAAATAAAAATGATGCATATTTTGTTCCATCTGTTATAAAAAGCCCATGAAATTAAATCAAAAAGTAGATAAATATAGAAGCATTGTGACTCAGTTCCACCAAATTACAAACATAAATAATTCGTATGCAAAGATCTTCCTCGGATTTGCGAAGTAAATTTTTATTTTGTAAATAATTAGTTTAAAGAAATGAATATTTTCAATATATGAATCTTACTTATCAGCAATGATTTTGAAAATTATCAAAGATATTTCTTTAGGAAAATATCAAATTTTTATAATTACACATGATTACATGTACCAGGGTACCTATCTATTTTTTTTAAAAGAGTGCTCTTTCAACACTACATAGCAATATAAACAGTATACTAAGTATGCCTCAAGTAAGTTTTAACTCTTGATTTTTCAAATTAAAAGGAGATCAAGTTGTTTTGCTTTATTGCAACTTTTGCTTTGAAATGCAGTTATGTTGAATGATTGAATGACTCATCTTGAGAAAGAGGTCGAGAAATGTGTTAAATGTGCTGCAGTTTTTGAAACTGTTTAATAAATCAATTAAGGCTATTTGTAATGATTTGAAACCACTTGTAGATTCAAAATGCATTAACAGTACCGACCAGACCCAACCTGACACAAAGCAGTCCCAGAGCAGTCCCGGGGACTGCTTTCTGGGACTGTTAAAGCAGTCCCGCAGCGGTCCCAGAGCAGTCCCACAGCAGTCCCAGAGCGGTCCCAGCAGTCCCAGAAAGCAGTACCAGCAGTCCCAGTGGGCGGGGTTTATTAATTTAATGGGCGGGGCACTCAGAAACCAGATTTCCAATAAACAATTGAACTATAAAAGGCAGCTGGCTTTTTTCTGAGCAGTATGCCAGGAATCCTTACAATGCAAAGGTCATTTACATGTATGAACAGTACCCGCATAGATTTGAAACAATTTGAAATAATATTTATTGAAGGAAGCAAGCCTACATAAATGAATTAAACTGAATATGTATATTTACTCACAATTATCTTGGGGTTTTTTTTGTGATTGATACTGGCTCCCATATTTATTTTCTATACAGATTATTAAAATTGAATTAATTATATTTCACAAGACTCAGTTTTAAGCAGATCTAATCATTATAGATCATGGCCAATTTCCATACTATCGGGATACTCTAAAGGCTTTTTAAAAAAGTATTAGGGCTTTTGAAAAATCGTTGCTAATTTTGCCAAATAATATTTTTCAGTATTGATTATTCATTAATGACATGTTAATTTAAAAATTATTGTTTTATTTGTAAATTGTATTAATGACCAGTATAGAATCCTAAGATAATGTTCAATATTAATTAATCTTGAAAGAAATTTGTACACATTAATTTCATTTATCTTTTTTATGCATTACATTTTTTACATAGATTGAATTAGGGTCATTGTTAATTGAGCAGCATGTTCAATGATGTGTAACACTGAAAAGTGTACCCAAATAACATGCATGATTGATTTTTTGCCCAAAGGCGATTGAAACCACAGGTGTTTATACCATTTTACTCATACACATTATCGGCCAGGTAAACAAAAGCAAAACAAAAAAGAAATAGATCACAATTCCAGGTATTTTCAACTGTTTATTAATTTTTTTAAATTTATTTTTTAATCACTTATTTATAAATTAAAAACTAATTCATCTGTAAATTCCCGTATAATTGTTCACATTGCTTATGTTACGGAAGAATGGTGGCATAATTTTATTTCATGTCATAAAAATGAATTGCTTTAGTTTTTTATTTGAGGGTTGTATGTAATACTCTTTTAGCGTGGTGCTTGTAAGACGTGTAGCCTTTTCAATTAAAATATCTTATATCTAAAAGTAATAGTTTTTTTAAATAGTGCCAAATGAAAATTTTGAGTATTTAATTTTAGATTTAATACTAAAATAAATCTACATGTAGATATTTTTTCTCCTTAGCCTGTAGTTTTATCTACTTTAAAAAATAAAAATCTCCTCCTGACTTCCTTTTTGACAACTTTATTTTTAAAATATTCTATATCACATTTGTGTAAATATACAGTCCCTAAAACTTTAAATTAACTATAATAAATGTACATTTACATGTAATCTCAAGCTATTAAAATATCATAAGAAATCCTTGCTTAATAAACAGTTTAAACTCCTCTCTGCTGCAAGTAAACAAAACAATAGGGAGCCTGCAAATTCAGAATACACAAGGGGGCGGAGCTATCATGTCACTCAGAACCTTTGTCACGCATGAGTGAACAAAGCAGTCCCAGAAAGCAGTCCCAGGGGCAGCTGGGACTGCTGGGACTGCTTTTCATAGCAGTCCCAGAGCAGTCCCATAGCGGTCCCAGAGCAGTCCCACAGCGGTCCCAGAGCAGTCCCACAGAGGTCCCAGAGCAGTCCCAGAGCAGTCCCACAGCGGTCCCAGAGCAGTCCCACAGCAGTCCCAGAGCAGTCCGACAGCGGTCCCGGGAACTGTTTTCTAGGACTGCTTTGGTGTGAGGTTGGGTCTGGTCGGTACTGTATATTATAATCATTTTACAAAATTATACTTGATTATCATAAATGATTGTCTCTGTGCTATTTCAGGTATAACAGATTTCTTTCTGATGAATTAAACTCTGAAGAATATTGGTCCTATACTCTTGTGAAATGTATTATCTCCTCATTACAGATTTTGAAGAATCTTCAATTCAAATCCAGACTGCGACAGCCCTACATGTAACTGTTGGATTCGTATGGGATAACAATAATCAAAAGTCACGATATCGAAGCATGGATTTTATATCATCTTGATTAAATGCAGAGAAATCACATACAGTCTATTTTGTGATAGAAACTAAAAGAAAGAAGGTTTTACATTGTCCTTTTGAATTTGCCAGGACATTTTTATGAACTTTAAAATACCGCTCATGTACATATTTTTGTTGAAAGATAAAGATAAAGTATACTTATTTACACCAAAATACTGTTTGGGCCATTCCAAGTTTTTTTCTATGTTTATTCTGGTCAATTTTTTTTTATTTCCGACAATATCTTTGAATATTTATATAATACATGTTTTTCATAATTGGAATAGTTGTAGTATTTAATACCTTGATTTTGCTGAAGAAAATAACTTTCTTTATGAAAAATAGAGACATGAAATCATATTTTTGGAATTACATCATTTTTATTACTATAAAATATGTGCTTTATTTTTTTTCTGTGTGTTTTTAGCAAATAGGTAGCTAGGTTTTTGAAAGATGGGTAGACACAAAACAGAGAAAAAACTTGGAATGGCCTTAGCTTCAATTAAATACATGTATTAAGGATTTACGTTTCAATGCCATGGATATTTTAATTTTACCAATTTGACCAAGATGTTTGCAGACTGACATATTTCTTGAACACATTATATATGTTATATTACAACTATTTGAAATACAATGTAAATTCCTATCGTATTTACTTTATTATGTGTAATGTCTTTGCATGTATTTGCATGTATACTTAGAAAAATCAAATGCATGTTTTTTTTTTTTCAAAGTTGTCACAATAAGAGCTATTTAACGTAGAACCTACGTCGTATGACATCATAACTAGTGAATGTGTTTAGTCTGTGCTAGATCCATTATGACGTCATAATTAATTCAATGTCATTTCCCGTACTTTACAGCTTCAGTATAGAAATGATAGAAAATACTGCATTTTGAAATTCACAGAATTCAATTTAAAATCATGCCGAAATAATCTTCATAATATTCGATTTATATATTTTTTAATATAATGCTTAATAACAATATATTTCTTGAATTAGAGAAACCTGTAGGCACCTTTCATTTAATAGATCTTGACCTTAATTAAGTTGACTAATTCAATACTATATTGTGTGATGAAATTGCCATGTATACAACAAACTGTAATAATGTAAATGCACGTAACTATTTTGAAGGAATGCAAATATCTTTTTAAAAAATCGTCAGTTGCCAACTAAATTGTGTAATATCTTGATGAAATGTGTCTAACTCAAAGATGTACGTGTTGTAGATTGTGTGTACATTTTGTGATATCTATCGTGAAATGATGTGCATTCCTTTTCATAATTATTTGTTACTTATTCATATTCTTCGAGTTTTATTACAAATTCGCTATTAGATATGATCTTTTAAATTAAAAGTACAATTTTTATAAACATTTTCAAGCTGAAAGTAGCCCCGAACAGTCATTTAATAATAAAATCTGTGTCAGTGCAAAAAGGTCAAGTATATTAGTATCGGTAAATAACCTATCTCTCATTAGTTAGAGGGGAAAGGTGTATATTTTAATCACTTTTTGTAATCATTTGGTTATGTTCTTTATCATATTAAAGATTGAAAACATTGTGACAAAGACTTCTGATATATATTTACAAATGTAGGGTGGAAAATTGATCGAAAATAAATTGAGTTCATTTGCCTATAGTTTTGAAAATGTTGACTTATCTTTAATGTCAATTGAATAAAAAAGAATTTATACTCGGGAAATATTGTTTAATACTGTTCAATTAATAAACAATAAAAACAACGATGTTTAAAGAAGCAATTCTGGGATTTTGTTGTCTTCTTTGCATGACAAGTACCCCTAAAATGACTGAAATTGTGAAGTCGCAATATGTATTTATCATTCCATGTTTAACTGGCTGCACTACATTTAATAACAAGGAAACATGGCATGTGCTTTTAACTGATTGATAAGCAAGTGCTAATTTATCATTATGAAAAGTTTGAAGATATTGTGACAAAGACTTCTCCGACATAGGTTCTACCTTAAAAGGAAAGAAAAAAAATTGACATGATATTAAAACTAGTATTTTTATTTCAGCTTGTAAAAATACATGTAATAATCATAACAAATAATAAATTTGCACATGTATGAATTTTTTTTTAATTGAGAATACTTGACTCTCTTTAACACTTGATCCTTCAGTTGGGATGTCATGTGCTATATATAAATGTGATTTACGCACATTTTAAAATTGAGCTCTAGATTTAGCTGCCAGGTCTGTTGAAGCAATTTCAAGGTGATTAAGAAAGAGGGAAGGGATCAACTGAAAAGTAATCATACTAGAGGTACTGTGAGCGATGAGCTCACTAAAAAATATGGTTATAACTGATGAAAAAGTCCATGTTTTGCTGTGGACGGGAAACCCAAAATATGTGTCTGATCAAAATGTAAAATAGGAGGTGCACAATTGCAATATGTAATAAAGATTCTGTGAAAGTTGCATTAAATTTCATTCAGTGGTATAAGAGGAGTTGCGGATAAGAGATTGGTACCCTAAAGCGTAACAGACGGACGGCATTAACGATTACTATAAACCCTCCCGCTTTTCAAGCGGGGGTATAAAAAATAATTGGGGGGGGGGGCACAACAACTGTATAGATAAGTTTATTTAATTGTGTGCTGTGCACATATTGTATCCATTGGATTTAATTATTGAGGGGTACACAGTAACACCACAATCCACATATGGTTTCTTACATGTCTGCTTCATAAATTGCTAGACATTATACAGTGATCCATTGATGAGTTAATCAAAGAATCTTATTTCACTAAATTTGTATTTTTTTTCATATACACAGTTTTTAGGGGAGGGGGAGAGTAGGGGATTGTTGTACAATGATCATACAAGAAGGAAAGAACAAAATTCAATTCTTATTATATTTGGCCCCAAGAATTTCGATATATTCAAGTTTCAATTGAATCAAAAATTTATAGTGGAAATAAATGTTGGATATATGCTAGCTTAGAATATAAACAAAAATTTTTAGAATGTGTCCCCGATTAACTATTTTATTGCGGTCAAAACATGCATGGAATGCGTATTTCCGGAAAAATCGTTAAATATCAACTACTTAAAAGCATTTTTCAATAGGTCCGCATCATAACACCATTACGAATATCATTCAATGTTATTTTATACATGTAGATGCAATGGCTTTGTCTAAAAAGTCTTATTGATAAAACAATTTAGAAATACAAGGTAACATTTTTGATATTTTAAATCACAGGCACCTGACGTTACTAGTTTTTCTTTTGATAAAAATATACACATACCTGATAGTTTATTATTAGGTATGCGTATATTTTTTTTATTAAAAGAAAAATAAGTAACGTCAGGTGCCTGTGTTTAAAATGTAGATCTATAGGCCTAAACTGTGCAATTTAAGGGGGCCGATTATAGTTTTATTGTGTGAAAACTACGATAGCAAAACTCTTCATTTTTATACCATATGTAACTTACATTAACTTCAGTGTGCATGCAAAGTTTGGGGGAAATCTACCGTCCAGGTATTTTTGAGGGACCGTCTCAAAATACAGGTCCATTTACTATAGGATTGTATAGGTAAATGCCAATTTTTAGCACTTAAAAGCAAATTATACAAATACTACAATAGACATTTTGTTCAAACTATAACATTTGATGAGTAATACTATATCATACAATTTATATAAGAAACACAAAATTCTACCATCATGTTACCAGAGGGGGCATCTCAAAATGCAAAAAATTAGCAAATTTTACTATTTTTTATAGAGTATTACAAAATATGACGTACACAAAGGATTCACATGAAAACAAAATGAAAATATTTGAGATAATCTCAAATTTCTATGTTTTAAAATTCAAGAGCGTTTGTGTATTACTTTTGCTTTAATAATATTTTTATTACCCCTTTCTTTAAGAGCTACAGATTATCATAACGTCAAAAACACACTGCAACGACATCAACATACCTATCAATTGCAAAATCGGTTAAAAAATCAGTTATATCAAATTGTAATTACATTTTTATATCTATATTTTCTAAATTTTGTTTAATTTAATAATTAACCGAAAAAAGTTGCATTAAAAGAGTAAATTCACTTCATTTTACTATGATGCGCGTAATATTGCGCAATGGAAACTATAGTCGGTCACCTTAATATGAAGAGTAGGAAATATATACTTACATTGTACCGTAATAACAAAAGGCCAGAGGATAGAAAAATTAAAGAAACTTTTTTCATTGTCAAGAACCACAAAGTATGCGTGTGCTCCAAGCATAGAACTAAAGCGCCTTAAATCTATGCTCCAAGAAAGCATCTTCAAAACTTTTAAGTACAGGTCTCTGTAAGAATCAGACAATATGTGTATAAAAGTGAATCATGAGGGTTCTCAGAATTTGATGATTTTACACACATAGGTTTCTCTTACACTATGAATCACGTATGTAAAATGAAAATTATTTTGGGTCCTGGTTACTATGGAAACATGGCCAAAGAAATTTTCCCTAGCAACCGGTCAATTTTCCATGTTTATGGACAAATATATCACTAAACTTAGAGGCTTGAAATTGAATGTTAATATTACCAGAGGGGTTCTTAAATAATGTTATCATAAAGATAAACATTTCAAGTGATAAAGCCATGCAATACATACTATTTTTATTTTAAGATATTTCTTTTACGGGCAATGGAAGATATGCATGTTTTGCATTTTTGCTGATTCAGCATTTTTGTAAATTTTGGCAATTTTCAAGGCCATATATCTCAAACTTCTGGCACAATACAAGAGTATGGTATATTTTACATAAAAGCAGAGGAATATCCTTTTTGGAATTTAAATTCAAAAACGTGTGTTTTTTAATATTTACAATCGGTTGCCTAGCAACAAAAATGGATGTTTTGATTAAGAGAAAGAGACAAATTGACAAATATGCGAGCTATTTATGGAATTAAATCTGATCAGTGGATACCAAAATCAATTTCTAAAGTAAAAACATATTTCTGAGACTTCTTTATGAATCCAGGAATATTTTGCAAATACTAATCGCCATAGCAACAGAAAATTCCCCATAGCAACATAGAAAATGAATCCACTTTTGACATGCACTCATATATGTTTGTAAAGATTATTTAGTGTTTGACAGACCACAGAGATTTAAGAGCATCAGTACATTTTTTGTACTTTATTAGTCCCCAACCCGTGAAACTGGAGGAGGTTTCTGTCCCCCGGTCTAGCTGTCCTTTTGTCTGTCTGTAAGTCTGTCCTACTTGGGTTTCCACACTTATTTTCTAAACGCTTGCATATATTGAGCTGAATTTCGGCATGTGAGTGCATCTTGGTGAGTCACAGATCAGGTTTGAATGTCGTTACGTTTCATTGATTTTTGATAGATTTATGGCGTTTTAATTTTTTTCATAATGGATTAAGATCGGGTTCGTGCTGCGCTAAATTCCAAAGGTCAACATGGTAAACTTGAAGCCAAAAGAAGATGTTAAAAATGAGTTGAATTTCCGTCTTTTATGTTTTATTTATTTTTTTTTTAGATTAAAGGCATGCATAACCTCAAAATTTTAACATCAAACACTTTTACCTTGGTCATAACTTTTGCATATTATATATAAAATGACTTTTAGAGAAAAAGAGGGAACTACATTAATTGCTTATGTTTTTAACCCATGGCAACAACAATGAGCATGTAGCAATCATGAAAATTTATTAAGCGCCACATGGCATTTTTTAACATGTTTAGAGTGTTATAGTTAACATTTGTACCTATAAACAAACAAGTGACAAGGTTCCAGGCCATAAAAGTTCCATCTCAATCTCACAGTTACATGTAAAGGTTGAAATAAATGTTCAACAAAATATTAGAGAAAAGAGCCTTGAAACATTTTCCAGGGACGAAACCAAAGCAAGCCTTCAACTGTAAAGTATGCATGTTTTTATTTAATCCTATATTTAAATTTAAAAAAAAATCATATTTCTATATAACTCACTCAGATGATCAATATAAAGACATTGTTTTGGTCATAATTAATATAGATTTTCACATTTCAAAATTTTCAAACTTTATTCTTCTAAAAAGAGCAGTGCTAGGGATTTAAGCAGAAAAAAAATATGCATCAATTAAAATTTGAAACAAAAGGCCCATGGACCACATCCCTCACCTGAGCACCATAGCTTGATCAAAGCAAAAATCAGTTCAGCCTTGGAAAGATTAAATGTATTTGTGGTCCCGACCTACCTCTAAAAGGGAGGGGGTACGATGAAGTGATGCATGTATCCAATGTAACTTAAGTTTTTCCAGATAAGTACTATTTAAGGTGAGTCAAATAACAAGTTTCTTTATTAAAGCTGAAAACTACTCGTAAAAAGGCATAGTCCACCATATTTCCCATTCTTCAACACTCTCCCTACAACCCATATATAAGGAGCAGATCGCTTTTCAGTTCAATGTACATGTATTTTGCTGTGGAAATCCGACAAGTGTAGACGTACATCTTACGTGTACATAGCCGTGCTACTCGGTCGCGATGAAATTATGAAAGTTAACAAACTTTATCATGAAAAATATAGGTCGATACAATAGTGCACATAAAAACAAGGAATAAACGCAAAAAATCTAAGACCACGCAAGGAGGACTACATGTCGGTCACGAGTTTCGAGTGTGCAATCGGGTGTCACAAAATCGAACTGTTTATATACCCTTCTGACAGTGCTTATATATAAGAACATGTAAATAGTACCCAAGAAAGCAAATTCCAAAAGCAGCAAGATATTACTTTAAACCACTGGTACTTTGTTTCCGTGGTTACACGGGAAAGAAGAAAATGATGTGGTGGTGTTGTGGTGTTGCAAGGTCCTAGGGATGTATACATGTCACAAATGCAGATCCAGTGCCAGTGTGCCGGTCATCCCCCATCCCGTTTTAAGATTTTGCACATGTACAGTAATGTATATAAAATTTATATGTCCACTATCCTAAAACCAAGGAAAAATCATCTTTCATTTGTGAACCCCTACTAATGCCTTGCCCTAAGCACAATGGGCACTTCAGTGCAGCCTTGGACCCCCTGCCTTCTACTGCCCCCCACCCACCCCATAACAAATTCCTGTTTTTTTTTCTCTTAAGATAGGAGCATTAGCCCAATTTCAGTAAAGTGTGAACAGATAGCCAATGAAACATGCAAATTTATGCTGAAGTCAGAAAATCTAGTGGGTACTGGTATTTTAAATAGTGCACGAAGTAGAAATCAGATTTTGCAAATATAAAAAAAAACATTTTTTTTTATTAAATTCAAACATTTGGAAATGAATGTATTCTTTGAAAATTAAGGTACATTGCTGGCATTAGGAATTCTATTCATTTTATCTCAGTTCATTGAAGTCAAGAGACATATATCTCACAATCATACATTTTTAATAACAAATATAATGATGAACTTAGCATGCAACATGTACAGTACATATTATATTTTCTATAATGTATAAACAAGTGAAAACACTATTATTGATGCACTCGCTGGTTGCACAAATTTTCCTAGATTACATTATTCTTTTTTATTCTGTGTAATAACATGAATAAGTAACTGTACTCATTTGAGGGCACTTGGTCTTCAGGAGTATAGTATATATCTACACCGTGTTACAGTTTCTATCGAACATGTTCAATTTTGCAAAGCCTAGCCAATGAAATTCATTTTTAATATTTACAATGCAGTCATCATTATTTTCTATTCTTTTTTTGGAGACATGCTTGAAGAATACAATTATCACTACTTAAAAAGAAAAAAAAACAATATATAAGGATTTTCTTTTCCCTGACCAGTTCAAGAGGAAATATTTACATTCAGTATAATTTTCCTTATCAAATCCATTAGAAATCCAGGACGTTCAAATTTCTATAACACACGCGAAACCTTGTCACCGCGCGTTAGAATACACAGTAGGAACTATATGCATTTTCAATACTCTAGAAACACCAAAATGTAAAATGTTTTATTTCAATTTAATGAAAAACTACAACCCTGAAAAATTAACGTAGAAATTAACGTAATGTGCGTTAAGAATTAATTTGTCACTTTTTTAATCGCAATGTTTGTTTGCGTTATTTAACTTTACAACGTCACTTAACGTCATCTGACGTCACAAACGGCTCTTACGTCCATTAATCACTATAGTTTTGAAGGGCGCTAAATTCACATTAGATGTTAACGAAATAAGCAATTATGAAGAAGGAAAATTAGAGAATGTAAATATAAGCATTGAATTCATATTTTTGGCTGTCTTCGGTCCTATAACACACCTGGCCGTGCCGACAAATTTATCATACCGCGCTAACGCGCGGTATTCAATTTGTCGGCACGGCCAGGTGTGTTATAGGACCGAAGACAGCCAAAAATATGAATTCAATGCTTAAATTCACCTAATTCACAATATCCGATTACCATAATGTTATATGTATTCTGAAAAGGGTACATAGTGCGGTGTGCAGATATAATTATGTTTTGTTGTACAGTGTTTAGTATATTGATGTATACGGGTATACCTATTGAATACATCAAAACAACCCTCCTTTTATGTAACACTATGTATCATTGTAAGTTACAAAAACAGTTTGATTAATCTTTTGAAATTAATGCTTTACAAGTTTAAAAAAATTACACAAAAAATTAAAGAGAATTTGTACAGTTCGATTGATTGATTGTGTATATTGTTAAACATCTCTCTCTTGAGAATTTTTCACTCACATGGAGACGCCACCACTTGCCGGTGGAGAGCTGTAAATTTTGTCATATACATAATGTACTTGGCACTGAAGGCCATTGAGCAGGGAGGGATCTTTTTTCGCGCCAGCACCTACTGCGACACGGGACCTTGATTTATACGGTCTTATCCGAAGGACCGGTCTCCACGTCCCACAGTGGGATTCGATCCCGGGATGTAAGGATTGACTCCTTTGCGACTCTTGAGCAAACGCTTTAACCACTGCGCCATGCGGGCGCCTGTAGACTTCGAAAGATGTATGCTGAGTTTCGAAATCCATTGCTTTGTAAAAATATATCATCTCATGCAAAGTGATCAATAATGCTATGAACACTACGGATAGAAATTTACAGTACAAAATATTAGGCTATAATTCTTTTTGTCCCACATTTATATGGCAAGTATTGACTTTGGACAATTGCAGGCAATTTTTCTGAATTAATTTGTCCTGCTTAGGGCATTGATTACCTATTGATGTATTGTAGATTTATTATACCTACTTTGGACAATTGTTTCAAACAAGGGATGTAGCAACAGGGGGCCCAGGGGGTGGGGGCTGCCCCCCCCCCCCCCCCAGTCTTTTCGAACGTAACTTATCACTGTAGGAAATCTTTATTAAAAGGCACCCCCAACTTTACAGTTACAGTTAAGGGAAATAAAGGAAATGTATTGTTGCATTAAAATAAAATTTGGTGCTAGATAAAGGTGTGCTTTAATTTATCGTTCAAAAAATTAAATAAAAATATCATATATCAATTATACCAACAATGATATTTCAATAAATATATTTTATACACCTGGAGCAAGGCCCTGTGCACCAAGATGCATTTTTTAACTTCATAAAAAGATTGCTCATGAGGAAAACTTTGTGTGGTAAAAATTGTAAATCATGCAAGTTTGAACATCTAACCGTCTACTCTAAGTATACATACAGTGTTACGTAGAGATTGTGTCTGTCACTGTCTGACCTGACATATGTCTACATTGTCTCTCATCAACGTTTTTTAACATGTAATATATTTTTATTGCAAAATGTACCGGGGTCGGGGGAGAGTCAGTGCAGAGGCCCCTTCAGGTGTGAAAATTTTCAAAGCAGAGGAATCTCGGGTTAAATGCATGAAAGCCACAAAATGGAAAGAAAAAAGCACAGGGACTTGCTCCCAGCGTGTAATAATTATTTATAAAAAAAATTATTTAGAGAGTAATCCAAGGGAAGTAATTGAGAAGCAAAAATGCTTCAAAATGCAGAAAAAATCAATATTCACCTTTAAAAATCCTTTTATGCATATCATTTGCCCACTGAATTTCTATTTAAGGAGGAATGCCACACCAACTTTTTATTTCATAGATCTCTGAGTCAACCTTTTTAAACCATGGTTTCAGCAGTGAAAGGCCGACATTAGCTCTTTATTATTTTATATGAATTTTTTTTTTGTATTTTTTCAAAGAAAATGAAAAAAATTATTTACATCCAAATTAGATGCTTTCTTGTAAAAATTTTGCTGTAAATGAATGCATCACATGAACACCTAAGAAAATATGTAAAGAAAGTCTGGTTAGACTTTTTAATGTTTTTATAAAAAATTATTTATGAAAATAAAACACATAATTTGTAAATAATTTTTAAATTTGTGGTTAAAATCTTCTAAAATCCAGCCACAACTGGGGAGAACAGGTTCATTAATCATATTTATAAAAGAAACTGAAACGAAATAGCCAAATTTTAGAGAAATTAATTTTTTTTTATTTTGGCCAATCCCGATCAAAATTAAACCGATCCCGACCATAATTGTACAATTATTGGAAATAAATAACATTTTCCTAAGAACACTAGTCTGATTAGGTGTTATAAGAATTAAAACATAACAGAACTTGACAATAAAACAAATTTCTTCATTGTAAATACATGAAGAGGCAATAAATTAGCATTTTATTCATTTTGTGTTAATTTTGATCGGGATCAGTTTAATTTTGATCGAGTTAGGTCCAAATATTAAAAAAATTAATTTTCTCAATTTCGTTTTTATTTCTTTTAAAAATATGATTGACAAACATGTTCTCCTTAGTTGTGACTAGTTTTATGGTGTTTTTAACCATAGGTTTAAAAAATATTCACAAATTATGTGTTTTATTTTCATGAATAATTTTTTATGAAAAAAAATTTAAAAGTCTAACCAGACTTTCTTTACATATTTTATTAGGTATTCATGTGATGCATTCATTTACAGCAAAATGTTTACAAGAAAGCATCTAATTTGGATGTAAATAATTTTTTTCATTTTCTTTGATAAAATACAAAAAAATTCATATAAGATAATTAAGAGCTAATATTGGCCTTTCACTGCTGAAACCATTGTTTAAAAAGGAGGGCTCAAAGATCTATAAAATAAAAAATTGGTGTGGCATTCTACCTTAAAATGTTAAATTTAATAAAATATTGACCTTCATTTTTCTATGCTTAATTTGTAAATTACCATATTTTGATATATAGTTCCCAGTACCTAGCATGACCATTAGCAAGTGTGAAATTAAAATTGAATCGTAAACATTGTTGTTTGAATCTCTAGCATTGGTTTAAAAAATTAAACACAAATTTAATTATCTCCTGTATCCCGTTTCCATGGCAACCGAGGTTATAATTCAAAAATACTTCTACATTTCACAATCAATCACACATTTGTTTAAAATTATGACAGAAAAAAATCAAATCTGTAACTATGCGTTGCCAACCAATTTTGATAATTACGGAGAATTGGTCTTAAAATGCTTATGTACAGAGACTTAAGAGAATAACTTTAGCTCCTTGTAATGTATAATTTTATTAACGTTATAAGCTCAGTAATATTGCTATGCATCAATTAAGAAAAAAAACATTACCACTGTTAGAGTTCAACACTATTTTTTAATATTTACCAAGTCATCATTTCTAGACGAAAATAATCAAATCTGTGAAAGAGTGCATGCATATGTCAAAAGTGGATTTATTTTCTTTGTTGCTAAGGGGAATTTTCTGTTGCTATGGCGATAAGTACTTGCAAAATATTCCTGGATTCATAAAGAAGTCTCAGAAATATGTTTTTACTTTAAAAATTGAATTTGGTATCCGCCAATAAGATTTGATTCCATAAATAACTCGCATATTTGACAATTTGTCTCTTTCTCTTAATCAAAACATCCATTTTTGTTGCTAGGCAACCGATTGTAAATATTAAAAAACACACGTTTTTGAACTTAAATTCCAAAAGGGAAATTCCTCTGCTTTTATGTAAAATATACCATACTCTTGTATTGTGTCAGAAGTTTGAGATATATGGCCTTAAAAATTGCCCAAATTTACAAAAATGCTGAATCAGCAAAAAATGCAAAACATGCATATCTTCCATTGACCGTAAAAGAAATATCTTGAAATAAAAATAGTATGTATTGCATGGCTTTATCACTTGAAATGTTTATCTTTATGATATCATTATTTAAGAACCCCTCTGGTAATATTCACATTCAATTTCAAGCCTCTAAGTTTAGTAATATATTTGTCCATAAACATGGAAAATTGACCGGTTGCTAGGGAAAATTTCTTTGGCCATGTTTCCATAGTAACCAGGACAAAAAATAATTTTCATTTTACATACATGGTTCATAGTGTAAGAGAAACCTATGTGTGTAAAATCATCGAATTCTGAGAACCCTCATGATTCACCTTTTGTCTGATTCTTACAGAGACCTGTACTTAAAAATCCTTATTAACACACACATTTTATACACGAATATATATATTTGCTAAGAAATTGACAATAACCAGCGTATTGCAGTGCTTAGAGCATTATGCTGTATAGAGTCGCTAAGTAAGGCATTGATCTTTACGTCGCGGATTCGAATCCCACTGTGGGACGTGGAGACAGGTTCTTCGGAGGAGACCGTATCGCAGTAGGTGCTGGCACAAAAAGATCCCTCACTGCTCAAACACCGGTTAGAACGCCGCATTTGGGGTGGTGGTGGGGCGTGACTCGGGGTGGCGGCACCGAAGTGAGAAAAACACCATCAAGGTGTGTTTACCTGATTTTTTTTCATATGTTCAGACGTCTTAGATCAGAAAATTGTACGCTACGGAAGAAAACGAATATCAACGTACCTCTGACTGTTTACAGCAGCATTTGAGAGTGCTCCGTTTTCTTAAACACTCCTCCTATTTTTTCGGGGTATCAACGTTTTCGACTTCTGACATGATATTCTGTTTCAAAATTGACCTCAAAGGGGTTTTTTCCTCACATCTTCAACAGTAATATATTTTTACAATAGAATTTAACTTCAGTCCTTCTTTAAAAGTCAATATATGTTACTAATTAAGCCAAATTAGGCTTCAAACTCTATGCGACGATCGGGGTGGCTGTTTTTATGCCATGCGGGGTGGCAGCATGTCCGAGAAATAAAAATCATATTTTCATTCAGCGTTCTCTTGGCCCCCTTGCGAGACAGAAAAGATTCAGATCTCTTAGAGAAATTCAGATTATGACATGGCATGATGTTATTTTGCTATAAATGTGGCTATGTCAAACTTTAAGAAGTTTAATTTTATAATTTAAAGTCCGAACTGAGCAAGAAATTAACATTATATCATGATCATTGCGTATTGCTTTATACATGCAGTTCCAACATTCAAGTTTTGAACAAAATTCCAAATTAAGCAGTATAAACCACTATACATTTCAAGAGAGAGGTATTTTTGTGGAGCGATTGTTTTTGGGATTTTTATGATTTCTACCTATTGCACACATGATGAATACGTATAAACAATTTAGTAATTCATTTATGAAGAAAGATTTAATATCGGGGGGGGGGGGGGGGGGGTGCAAGGGTTCTGTTCACACTGTGGTCCATAATTTTGCAACAAAATTATCGGTTTCATTTCTTCAAAAGAAAACTCGAATTTATGTATTCTTACAGGGATGATGCAGGTATGTCAATCTTAAAACATCACAAAGTCACTGTCCATTCCGGTTCTGGTTGTCAAGGATAAGATTTGATTGTAATGCATTGATTGGCTCATGTTTTTCCAGGAATATTTTCCAGTAAACCTTGCTTCATTGAGAAATATCTGTAGATAATTAAAAAGATCTGTAGATAATTAAAAAAAAAAATTGCCAAATGTCTTCTACAAAACGAGTGATCTGATTATATTGTTGGAGTGCCCATTATCTGATCTGCGATTGGCAAAAAGATAAAACAAAAATAGTATACTCCAAAGAATAATAAACACGAAAAGAAAAATTGGTAAAAAACGACTATGGTTTGTTTTATTGATGTGTTGTTAAACCACTAGGTTAGTGAAAACTTAACAGTTGAATGGAAATAATTTTATTTCAAATTATATTAATCCCTGTACATATTTCTTGTCCCATGTTAGGGGGGGGGGGGGCC
>PRKT01001041.1:105948-119521 GCA_003671525.1 Saccostrea glomerata | reverse complement strand
GTAATGCAATGTTCAAGAATGTACAATGTATATAAGATATATAGGAAGGAAAGAGGTATAAAGGTTTGTTTTGTTTTTATGTTTTTAATCTGCTCCATGGAAGTTGCTGTGTCACACTGTACAAGATGAAAAAAAACCCTGTTTACTTTTCCGAGATTCAACATGATTTTTAATAATGAATAAACCGTGTGGTTCACATACAGTGTACCTTTCGCTCCTTGTTTACTACGGGGTAAAATTAAGTACAAGTTCCTATTTAGCTCATCTATGTGCCAATTGATATATCTAAACAACGTCAAGTTTTTTTTATTGTCAAATTGCACCTCTCATATACAACGTTGTGAAGAGGAACGATAACACAAAAAATTGACATTGTGAAATGTAATTAAGGTTAAATTCGGTCTGTTCAATACGAGTATCACGTAGATTCTGGTTATATTTCTGCATATATCAGAGCAATAGCTCTACAATTTTGTTTTATGATAACATGAACTTACTTCGAATTCTCTGTTGGAATACTGTTTTTAAAAATAAAATAAAAAAAGCTTCTAGCCAAAAGCTGGGCGAGCCACACCGACATGCACACTAACTGCAGAACTGACCATGTAGATTTATGGTGACCGTGGTCCATTCCACTTTTTTTCAGACCAGCGAGCACAGGTCTTCAGCTACATGCACACTAAATCATTTTCTATAAAAACTTAAATCATAATCCTTTTAGTCGTTTACAAAGTTTAGTTATTACATGTACGACCGTCTTTAAAACTTATGCGCTGAATCGAAACGATTAACTACTGTATACATGTACGAGAAATATTATACATTTATTGACCGAGTCCGAGAGCAACATGCATTCTGTCGACCTTCGAACCAAACTTAGGTCGAGGGTCGAAAAAACTCATTTTGCCCGAGGACACGGTCAATAAATGTTTTTTTTTAAAATACCTTTTATTGTTTTTTTTACAGGCATGTATCTTGTTCTGCGTTCCGTGATATAAACTTTATATTCATCACTGTTTATCACCAACAAAAGCAAATGAGATTAAGGTCCGCCCATAATGTGACTTAAACGGTCTAACATTTCATCGACAGGTCATACATCTCAGTCAGCGGTCCAACATCGATTTTTATGTCCACTCAGTAAAACATAAAATATGTGATACCTTTTTCGTACAGATTTGTACAGGAACAAATTCTTAAACCTAAAACATCATTTTTTTCTTTCCACTTCTTAACTTTAAGACATACGCTTATATCTTTGAATAAATTTTATTAAAATGTTTCAATAAGAATTGGTCATGTTGGTATAACCAAGCAATACATCTCAAATAACGACTTATTTTTATAATATTAGGGGAAAACATTTTTAAATGTGAGCATTTGTCATCTAATAATCAATTTCATTTACTGACGAGTCGCAAAATTCACAATATCTCAGTTCTTTGAGATCAGACTGAAAACTAATTGGCAGAGAGTAAAACAATCTTAAATGCAAATAAAAAACGCGATGGTGGTGCTTCGTGTTATATAATACCGCATATTTGAGTTCATCTCACAATATGCGTCGTTATCAAAGCTCTATCCTTTAATTATAGGTCATCATTCACCTCCTTTTTGTGAAAAATCGAATAAATGAGATATGCCGGAATTTACTTATCCATCCATACAGTGTCAGTACTTAGTCACTAGGTTTACGGGTTATCTCCCCTTTTTTATGCATCAATGAAAGTGAAAGGTGGGTGATGAAAGTATCCGATTTATTTTTCTGTATTATGAAATATTTTATCATAATTTCCAGTTTATAAAGTTAAGTTTCAGTCAAAGAATTAATATGGATTATCTTTATTAACATTGATATTGCTCGATGGCAAATATTTCATTGGATTGAAACAGATCGATTTGCCTCCCGTCCGTACTTTAAACACTGGCACATGGTAGGGCCTACAAGATATACAAATATGGTAGTAATAACCAACTTCATCAGTATATTTTGAATGAAGAAAAGCGTACTTAGTGAAATATTATTTAAACAAAATGAGCTAATCTAAAAATAGGTCTGAACTTCAACTTTATTCGGTCCATGTTATTCAAGGTCATTGGTCAAACATCCGTACACATAGTAGCCTATATTTAGATACTTAGGTCCCTTGGCCTATCTTTAGGGGATTTAAAAATGGGAATATACATAGTTATAATTTTTACAATATGAGTATGGTTTTGTAACTTTGGGCTTGTTGTATTAATCATTTAATTCTAAATATTTTATGACATTTAAAAAAAACCCTTTTCTTAAAACAGTGAATAAATAGAAAACATACAGATTGAGAATTAATTAAGTTTTGATAAAACTATTGTATCATGTCTTTAGAAATGTTATTAACCCCGATTCACACAGGAACAGAACAGAACTCTAATAAAAGGATATAAATTTTCAACCAAGGCCATTCAGCTTTAACAATGGTCCAAAGAGAGGCATGGAAGCTATTGAATTGCAACAAAGGCAATAAAATAATTCGATGAAAAATAAAGAACAATTTGTGGTGCTTTTGAATGTTATATTAAAATTAATGCAATTTTATGTATACGAATTTAACATAAACTAAGATGTGTATTTGTTTAGACATATTTACAGTTGTACATGTACACATGCTATGACAAAATCTAAGGTAAGTAAATACGAATGATGACTAAATTAAATAGATTTTAAGTCAAAAAATTTCAGTTGGATGGAAGCATTGCAATGAACAATTCAGGATGTAAAAGCTGGGGGCATAGGTTCTATGCACCCGAGTTGAATTGTACATTGTCTGTCAAATCTACATATAAATAGTTATATTAGGACCAGCAGCATCCTCATCTATTAGGATATCTCTTCTCTTAGGGGGCTTGACAAGGAGGACAACTTCAGACTCAACCAGAACAATAACAATGTGTGCATAGTAATTTAGGGCCTCAATGGTTCACTAGTTGATATAGAACATAAAATATGTGATACCTTTTTCGTACAGATTTGTACAGGAACAAATTCTTAAACCTAAAACATCATTTTTTTCTTTCCACTTCTTAACTTTAAGACATACGCTTATATCTTTGAATAAATTTTATTAAAATGTTTCAATAAGAATTGGTCATGTTGGTATAACCAAGCAATACATCTCAAATAACGACTTATTTTTATAATATTAGGGGAAAACATTTTTAAATGTGAGCATTTGTCATCTAATAATCAATTTCATTTACTGACGAGTCGCAAAATTCACAATATCTCAGTTCTTTGAGATCAGCCTGAAAACTAATTGGCAGAGAGTAAAACAATCTTAAATGCAAATAAAAAAAACGCGATGGTGGTGCTTCGTGTTATATAATCACATACATGTAGAATTGGCGGCCAAATAGAGATAGACAAAATAAGTCCAGATAACTCTTTTTTTCTCGGAAGAACAAATTATTAAGGTAGAGGAGAGATAATTTTCAGCTGATTCGCAGTCCGGAGGCCCAATTTTAAAGTCAGTTACGTTGAAAAGTTTTACTTGCAAAATAAGAAATTGTAATTCACCGATCTTTCTCCTTAGGCGTAGTTCCATCTTCAATATTTTGTTAAGTCAACTGTTCGTGATAAAATTGTAGTAGCGAAATTTGTTTCAATCAGTATTTAATAACACGACGATATATCTTTTGAAAATTGCAAAGAGCAGAGGGACGAATGATAGAGAAGCAATGACGTCATAAAAAAGGCGAAAAACTGAGTAGGGTCATCAAACTAATGATCAAATAGTAAACTGTTTAAAGTATGATGGTGATTTTTTTCTCAACACATCCCGTACCTTTTTTTCAAGTTCTTTTAAATATTTCAAGCGGCATGAATCTCATGGCATCAGTCCACTAACATATGAAAACCCACCAATAAACAACTATTTTCTCTAAGAAATATGATTTTAAAAAAAGATTTAAAAAAAAAGAAACGAATTGATTCAAATATTTGCCATTAATAATGAAAAATAAATTAGTAAGTTTGGTATACTGACACATGTAGTATAATAAATTGCATTTTGCGTTTGTGAGAGAAATTAAATGAACCTACATAATGAAAAATTCATGTTAGCTGGAAAGATTTTGAAATATTATCCCCCATGCTTGAACATGACCCCTGAAAAAAAATAATTAGTGAAAGTCACTGGGAAGATAGTGAATTTACTGTCCATACAATCACTACGTTAAAAGTATTTTTACTAGGTATTGGGTAGATTCACTAGATAACATTAGTAAATCAAAGCATTCATAAGTAACTTTCACTAGGTATTTAAGTATCTTTACGACCACTACTCCACTTTTCACTATCTTAGCTAGTAAACAGAGTTATTACTAATCACTGTCCATACAATCACTACCTTAAAAGTAGTTTAACTAGGTAATTCTCTAAGTGACGTCGCATAAATCAACGTCATCATAAAGATATACACTCTTTAGAAGAACTTAGAGGAATATTAGCAATTTTGACACGGGGCCGAATTTTGCGACAAGTGAACCAGGTTCTTTAGGAATTCCTTGTTTACTGCTGAAAGCAAATTTTTCACATATTGTCGGACTGACTGATAAAGATACTGTGTTATTTTCCTTTTTTTTTTAAATCATAAGCATGGTTTGATTATACTCAAGATGAATATGTTTAAGAAAGAGTAGGATACCTGCTTAAATTTTTTCATGAGGAATATAAACCAGATATTTTGTCTCCAGTACTTCTGTGACCTTTCTCTCAATTGAATTATATATTTCCACAGCTAAACAATCACTGAAATTTCATATACAGTGTATGTATAAATAATGAAAATAAACATAGGATGTATTCTATTTTTATACCCCATCAAAAGGAGAGAGGGAATACTGTTTTACCCATGTGTGCCAGTCCGTCTGTCTGTCCAAAACTATTTTTTTGTTGCAGTTTTCTCAGCAACTACATCACAGATGCTTGAAAGTTTAGCACATTCTTTGCTGAGGCATGCCATTTGGTGGGATTTCTTTTTTCTATGAATCGGATGTCAATTTCCAATTGATCCGTGTATCTGCCTGTAACTGTAGCTTCAGTTTATTAATATAATATTATATTTTCACATCAGAGCAGGGGTTTGATTGGTTAGCACTGGATCACAGACTTCTTGTTAGATGTGCATAAAATAGAAAAAGGGAAGTCGTATTGTATTGTTACAAAAATATACACAAGTGATGATGAATATCATGTCAACAAAATGAAGTCCTAAACAAAGGAAAGGTCTTCAATACATGTACCTGTGTACATGTATTTAGATTATTCTTGTAACATCTCTGGTGAACTAACATTTTTTTTATGTTTTAATAAATCTTATTGATGACATTTAGCATAAGATTACCATGTATTTAATCAGAGGCTTTGCATCACTAGTCAGAAGCTATAACTGTTGAAGTACTTTCAATGTCAATACACAGTCTAAATCTTATAACTTGTAAACTTTTTTAAAAATAATTTTAACAGTTAAGCAGAATTTTACACACACAGTGCACATGACACAGACTTTTTTTTAAATATGATTTTAAATTATTTTTTTTAAATTACTGTTTAAATAAATTTGTATAATTATTTACTTTGAAGTCACAATTTTGATATTGATGTACATATGCAATATATTTTTTAAATCATTGTATAATATTATACATAGTTAATGTTTCTATTTTTTGGAATTTAATTATTAAATTAGTAAATTAAAACCTATTCAAAGTTGTCTCAATAAAATAGCTAAAAACATTATATTAAAATAAATGTTTTTTCTAAAGTATATTGGTCTATTTAGAGATGTTTTATGGGCTTTTATTCATTCAGTACTTCTCAATATTCTCAGTTGGATCCGCCCGCGTTAGTGGTATATACATGTACAGTAGATATAAAAGAAATTAATTTAAAAAAGAAAAAATCAAAGTAAAAGATTAAATTTAAATGAGTGTTTTTATGCTTAAACCTCCTTTTTTTGATTTCCAGAAACATTTTACGCTTGAATTGTAAGAAGAGGATAGTAGTAACGTAACATATTAAACAATCTCCGCACGTTTTATATGATGCATATTGTAATATTGCAGTTCATTTAAGGTAAATAAACACCAATTTTAAAGAAAATGTTCTTTTTTTAGAATAAAATATGTTGCTTACAAAACGTATACATTCAGTTACAAATGACAATGACTGTGAAGCGATCGCTAGACGAAAATTGATGCGGTGCATCTACATCAGCTACCATTGTTTTCGTTCGCTACGATGTCGATGGAATGCCCCCAATCCAAGACGGCGTCCAATAACCTTGGATGGGTCAATTCTACAATAGATATTAATCGGTTTCGGGTAAATACACTAACAGATTTTAATTCACTTGGGGTTCTGCCCCTTGTGAATTTAAAACTGTTACTGCATTAAACATTAACCAATTAAAATCTATTGTGTAACTATAACGTGTCATGAAGGATACTCTCTAAAGTTTGTATGAATACAAGAGAGATTATATTTTTAATTCTCTACAGATATGTTTTAGGGTACTGAAAACTGAAATACAACATAACATTATACATTTTTTACTGAGTTCGAGGGCAACATGGGTTTTGTCGGAACCAGGAACCAAACTGCCTGCCTGAGGCCGTTAGGCTAGCACTGAGGATCAAGGTTAGTAGAAATTAAATCCGCTTTGGAAGATAACTTTAATATGCAAAACGTTGTACCATTCAATTTCACAGGTAAGAGGAAATTTAAAATTAATTAACATGAATTTCAATTTGGTAGTGATTATATTTTACCTCATTTTCAGAAAATTCAAAGCAATGGTTAAACTTATCATATTCTATTTTTCCCAAAACATCCGATGTACATGTTCATCTATAATTGATTTGAAAGACTATTTAAAGAAAACAGTATCTCTATAATTTACTTAAAAAGAATTCCCGCCCCTCATAGCGTACATTGCCTTGATCTTTTAAACCATGCCTATCATCATTATATTTACCACTGGAACGATGATTTTTGTACCAGAAGATGTCATCTGATCTGTGAAGAACCGTATGATACAGTTATTTATTCTTTTCGTTATTCCTTTAAAAGAACATATGATTAAACTAACTAAATGGATAGTTTTACTTGCGTTGCTTTGCTCAAGGGTAAAGGAGTTATAAGATTCGTTGAAATTGGCAAGACAGGGAAATATTTTTAACATACATAACATTTCATATAAGAAAAGTAGTACTTGGCATTTACTATGCGAGTAGATATGGCCCCCCAAAAGTCCGGGAAAACTCCTATGCATTTTATCAAGAAAAACATTCCATGAAATCCCCTGCGGGGTCATAGTAATTGAAACTACTTGAAAGTAAATGAGGTGCTTACCTCTCTCTCTCATCAGTTATCTATTTAGGAGCGGATTTCGATGAGGCCAATCCATCAATTTCAAACATATATAAAAATAGCCAGTATTTCTTATCCATATTAGAAAATAAGTGGCACATTTGATCATTGGGTCATTATTAATATAGTATACTACATCCACGTAACTGAGCCAAAAGTTGTGCAGAGTGTTTCACATTAATGTATAAAATTTGATTGAACTTAAGAGTTATAATTCAGCTAGTGTTATCCAGTTATGCTTCGTACACGCGAAAAAGTAATACCTTGGTACCTCGTTATATTTTATGTATTATGATAAAGCTTTTGGTAATGCTATGCTTTTATCTTTCTTTAGTAGAGGTAATATTGAAGGATCATTAGTTAAATGAAAGAAACCTGTTTCTTTTATCTCTTTTTATTCTAAATACTGTAAAATCACATATTTTCGTGGGGTCAAATTTTCGTGGTTTGAGGAAAATTTCTTGGTTCGTGGGGATTTGATTTCGTGGATCAAGAATTAATGAGTACTTATGTGTGTGAAATTTTACATTTCGTTGTGGACATGAACTCGTGGGTCTTGTCATACCACGAAAACAACGAAAATTAAACCCCCACGAAAATTTGTGATTCCACAGTACACTGTCGAAACTTATACTACATGTACAAGTAATAATAAAATTACGGTATGTTTTCGAAAATTTATTTTTTTTTTCGTATTCTAAAGTTTAAAGTTAAAAATATTATGACAGATTAAAATCATCGGAGGATAACTCTTACATTCTTCCAAGAACCTCAACAAATCAATAATTTTCCAAATTTTACAGTTAAATGAAGTTGTCGATCCTTGTCGTAAGTTATATATAAAATGGGCCCTAAGAAGAGGAATATTTCGTTATCTCTCGTTATTTATGATTTCAATGATTTATTCATGATTTATTCTGTAATATTTTTTATGAGTTACGTCTCAAACCAATTTTTGTTGAGGACCAATTTTCATTGTTAAGTATATCCACGGATTTAATTTTTCATTGAATAAATAAATATATTATTCATTTGAAAAAGCAATGTTTTACAAAATCCACGAAAATTGGGAGTTAAAAAATTACCTTTAGTTTATAACGCCCCTTCTTCTCCAAAATCCTCCTACATTTTACATAGTAGACTTATTATTTTTTCAGAGATGTTGAATGGTGCCATGCAAATGTGGTAAAGTTTTAGAATATTTATTATCACCCTTAGGTCAATGGGGGGTGTCGAAAAATGACGATTGTTTTATGCAAAAATCCGTTTTTCTCTGAACTCCTCTCACATTTTACACAGTAGCCAAATCATTTTTTACATGTGGGATATGATTGGTGGTATCATGTAGATGTGCAGTATGGTTTCGGAATTTGCCCCGGTGGCGGTCACATGGGGGTCATAAAATGACATTTTTATGCAAAATTCCCTTGCTTTCCTGAACTTCTCCTACATTGTACAAATCTTTTTGGAAATGGTTGGTGATGTCATGTAGAAGTGCAGGGGGAGGTAGAGGTAATGAAGATCCGAAAAATTGACATTTTCATTATTTATCATTTTATCAGATATTTAACTTATATAGCGTTTCTGAGCTTAAAATAAAAAGAATACGAAATTTACATTATATTTGTTATTTACGTTCAAATTCAAATTTTCACCAATTTTTATCTCACATATCTCACGTTTCCATAGATCAAATGACTTTTAATTTTGTCTGCAATTTAATTCCGATCTATTTATTAAAATAAACCCTAGTTCCTTGTCCTTCAGAGATAAAATCAGATTGGTATGGAAAGGGCATAACTTTCCTCTCTTATTTAACTTCAAAGTACGATTTAGGATTTTGTATGCAAGTCATTAATCGACAAATTATTGAATATGTAGAATGTAGTTTTATAATTTCAACAAGCAACTTTTATTATCTTTCAAAAAAATATTTTAGCAATGGGAAAGGATTATATTCCCTAAAAATGGTAAACCCCTTAGCTTGGACTTATATTGCATGCAAAAACTTAATTAGGACAAATTGCAAGGAAGATTATGTCAACATCCAGCAAATTTATTTCATATGACAAAATTTTCTCTTTGTGAAAACAATTATGATTATGTGGTACATAGTGTAATTTTGCAAGTAATTTTTTTATGTGTTAACATAAGAATGCTATATATTCATATTACGAATAATCCTTTTTATGTTTTGAAAGTCCGTGTCTGTTCTGATCCAGATTTTACTGATTACACAGATACTTTGAGCTTGAATAGTGTTCATTACTAGTCATGTATATCCAAATTCACTGATAAATCAAGCTGAGACTTTACCATCTTAGACATCTTTTCAAACGCCTTGAACTTCCAGGATTCTGCATTTCATCCTCATTTTAAATCAGGCCACTCCCTGCATGTCGGCCGAGTATGAACCATTGATATATTACATTTGATAATAAGGTCACCATAACGGACCAAAAATCTAAGCAATGTTGACTTAATTTAAACAACGCTGTTGAACTCAGTGTGAAATGAACTAATATGTCAGCAGCTTGTCTCTGCATCAACATTAATCACACTAAGATTATGCTCCTCACTGTTGAATAAGAAAATGTATGTCAAAATGATTTGCAGGTGACAGTGGAATATTATGACATAGATTAGGAAAGTTGAGATGAATATGCTGAATTCATCTCATTTGTCGTGCAATTTTGTCGTCAATTATCCATTATCGTCTATAGTCAATCAACAATTTAGATTTAAAATAAAATAAACACAAGATACGAAAATTTCCGAGCTTCATACTTATTGAAGAAGCAGGTAACTATTTTTTCAGTTATCAAATAGCCCATATTTTCATAAACTGCGAGGTAATTTTGTACAAAGTGTTGAAAAAGGAAACAGTTCATAAAATTAATGATATTCCCTTTCAAATATAATGAAACTCTTAAATTCAACATCAATTTATACCATTAAAGTTCATTTAATTCTATTTTTCTCCCTTTTCATCGGCTGTTATCCTCGTTGGAGCAAAAATAAGTCCAATTTAAATACTTATTTTGAATAACTTAGCGTTTAACAGTACATAAATAGATTTAAATTTCAGGGCTAATTCAAAAGAAATTGTTCTTTTAAGCCAGTATTCTTAATTTTTAAAACTTTTTTGATTTTCTCTCAAGGTACTTGTTTACTCAGAAGGAAAAAATAATCCACTGATGATTATTAAAACTTGTCTATTAAATTAGCAAGACACATGTATGTATTGACAAAATCTTAAAGCACTGGGATATGAAAAGAATTATTACGTATAAAACAGGTTCTCGGTGGACTTAATATTCTTATTACATCTATTAGAACTGTTCAATAAAGGTTAATTTAGACACCAAGCACTGTGTAAAAGTTTGACACTATCGATCGCGAACGTGAATATATTCATGTATGTCACTTCATTTTTATATACAATTGTCACCATCTTACAGCGGCTCTGTGGTCTAGTGGTAATTTTTCTTGCTTCACCTACGAGAGGGTCCGGGATCGGTACTCGGGCGATCCATTTTTTTTTTTCGAAATACTTTTCTTTTTTTTCTAAACGATAGTATTCAGCATGTGAAATGAAAAATTTATGAGGTCTGGCTTGTACAAACTCATAATATCATCATTACAGTGTGATAAATATTCCAAATAAAAAGGAATCTTCTACACACATAATAAAGAATTATCCATCAAACCTTTATATCCATATTGACATATTGAATTTGATTCAGTATATACATTTAATAATTTTATAAATATTACTAAAGAATGCGTTTCTTAGCTTAGAGTAAGAATTACAGTGAAAAAGAAAATGTATTTCATCCTCAATCACACCAGTATTACAAACATTACAATATCTTTCATTTCTTGATGTGGAAATATATCTACCACTTTCTATTGCAAGTTTATGTGCGCTTAGTCTAATTTTACTAAGAGAGGATCTCTCAGATATTTTTTTGAGTAAATCAACATAAGGACTTCTTTTTCCTGAGTATACTTTCTTGAAGAGATCAAGTTTTTCTGAACCAAAGATTTTTGATGTTTGCTCTTGAGTGCACTGATCTATTACCCCATTCATACGACGAAAATTTGCTTATGTATGTAAATTTACATATGAGTAAATATACACACGTAAGTAAAAGTTAATTTGCTATGCGTTCAGACGAGATTTGCGTACTGTAAGTAAATCCTTATATTTTCATATAAAATAAGGAGATTCCCAAAATTCAGAATTGTGGATTTTTATTTTAAAAAGATAATAATTTTCTTACAATTTGGGTATAAGACTAACTTTTGAATGTTTCTCAAAGAAAGAAGGGAGATCCGATCCATTTATTTTTCGGTACGAAAAAAGCGAACTTAATTACTTTTAGCAAGAATTTACACACGAAAAAAAGGAAAATTATTAATTAAAATAATTGTTTAAAATTGAAAAATGCATGCTTTGGCCTCGGTCCTAAAGACTATAGAAGAGCCGTTGAGTGTTAAGAAAAAGATGGCTGTTGCCATGTACTGAATGACATCTTCAGCAGAATAAAGCTCGACTGGAAATCTTTTTGCTATTTGGAAATCTACAGTAACAGTACATCAAGTTTGCGAGGTCATTATGAAGTTTCTGCTTGAATACATTGTATTATATGTATTTTATTGGAGAATGAAATGGGCAATCGATTTTTAAAAAATGTCAAATGTCAAACATAACAAATACATATATATGAATTATGAATAGGAAATAAACACGAATCCCCTAGAAA
This sequence comes from Saccostrea glomerata, assembly GCA_003671525.1. NCBI lineage: Eukaryota > Metazoa > Mollusca > Bivalvia > Ostreida > Ostreidae > Saccostrea > Saccostrea glomerata. The sequence goes on along the minus strand of PRKT01001041.1, from coordinate 107,341 downwards.
ATCACGGTGGGTCGAGAATGCTTAAAAATGCTTATTTTCAACAGGGTTGTTGAATTTCCTGTAGCATCAATTTATGTCAGTAGCTTTGCCTTGGTTTAAAAACAAAGGTAGAAGAAAGTCAATCTGTAATGGGACCCGGGCGTTTGATGTTGCCTATTCCTATCACAGCTCCGGAGCATTCCCATGAAGACTACTTGGATTATAGGGGGACTACTTATTGATCATGCAGGACACATGTTTGCGTGGACACAGCTATATTTTTATAATTTAGAGGCATAAACATAGGTTTGCTAGAAAGGGTACAAGATGCGCACGTTTTATGCAAATTCAAAATATCAGAGGACACTGGAGATATAGTGTGGACCCTTGTTTTCAGAGTTGAAAAAACCATTTGTGGGAAGTACTACGCTAGAACAACCCGGCGTATCCTTAAAGACTTTATAGCCCCTTATCAAAACTCAAATTACTTTCAGCTGTCTTTGAAGTGCAGCAAAGATGACCATAAAAAATCAAGTTTTGCTTTCTAGCATTCTGTTAACAGACTGATATTATACGCACAACAATGCAGAAACAACTGAAACAACACTTAAAATGGCGATTTGTGCAATGAACAAAACAAAATACATATATAAGTAAATTTGCTGCGCGTTCATACGACAAAATCTACACACATAAACTAATAATTTGCGACAACATGTATGCAAAAGTTAATTTGCACCTAGTCCTGACCAGGTGTAAATTTACTCAAATGTGCAGAATTTACACATGATTAACCCCTTCAAATTGACCGGTGGCGCGTTAAAACACGACTTCGCGAAAATAAGATCTCCGCATCTATTTTGTGGTAGCATGAAGGTATATGAGCTATATATCATCTTTTTGGAAATTTTCTCTACTTTTAAAATATCTAAAAAGATTATATCTTGATTGCCGGTATTTAATCGATTTTACGTTGTAAAGACAAATGAGACTTTTTGAAAATGGCGTAATTTTCCAAAGCGATTGCCGAATTTCCAGACGATTGACAATTTTTTTCCTGATTAACTTTATAAGAAAGCATGGTATATTCTTAAAGAATATTTTCTCTACTTTTAAAATGTGTAAAAATTATTGTTATTACTTTAAGGTATATTTTAAAAACAAGAATTTTCTTGCACTTATGTGATTTTTATCGATTTTATTCGTAATATTTAAACAAAGCTAAGTTTTACGTTTATTTCTGTGTTGAAATAGGGAAAACAAAATAAAGCTGGTAAAAGTAGAGAAAATTTCCTTTCCAACAAGCCCTGATAGGCCTTCTTACGCTCAGTATTTTCTTAATTACGATAATTTGAATTTGTGACCTTTGCATAGTTTTTATGGAAAAATCGGTCAATATTTACATGTAACGTCA